>PVJA010001341.1:0-32439 GCA_004027025.1 Myocastor coypus
CCATTCATTCTACTACGAGCACCACTGGGCTAGGCACTGAGGAAGGCTTTTGCCTATGATGCAGTCTCCTTTAGCCATCTTCAGCTAGTCAAGTTAATTAAGATGAGCTAGCTGAAGAAAGCGGTCTTATACTCAAATGCTCACTTGATCACAAAATTTCAGGAATATTACAATGAAATCTCCACTAAGACTTAAATGTAGAGCTGTGGAGATAGCTCAGTGGACTAAGCATCTGCTTAGGCAAGCACAAGAATCAAGGTTCACCCTCCGAGTACCATACGTAGCACCGGCCCTGACCCCGGGTGCCCTGAGCCCAAGATCAAATGTGGGCATGGTGGTGTATATCTGAAATCCCAGGGCTGGGGAAGTAAAAAACAGGGGCTTCACTATGAGTGTGAGCTGTGTAGTGAGACCCTGCACAAAAACATGAATTTAACAACAACAAAAACCAGTATAAGACTTATATGTGAATATAATCAATTTTTCTGTCTATAATTTCTGTTGCACATGTGACCAAGTGTGGCATATAATTTTAAATTTTGGGATATGATTGTTCAATCATGAAATCATATAATAATAAAATGTATCACATCTGCCTGGTATTTCTTATACACACAATAGCTAATCTTTGCTTCTGCTCTACAGTCAGCAAATTAAAAAAAAAACTGTTCTGATTTAATATCTAAAGAAAATATGAGCTGTATATAGTTCTAGCCCATTGAGAAGATGAAATAAGTTCACAAGTTCAAGTAATTTCTGGGCAGCATCAGAAGACATTGTTATCAAAATTCTGGGGGTTTCATATGGTAGGCATGCTCTGAATTTGATCTTGAGTACTGCAAAAAGCTTTAAAAAAAGCAAAAGAAAACTGATTCATACAAGTAATCCCATGTACATAGGTAGAATCTTTGTAAAGACTTAACAGTAATTGTCTTCATGATTTAGGACTTCCCATTGCTTGATGTTATAATTTTCAATTTAAATTTTCTTTTTCAGTTGCCCCAAAATGTACAACAGTGAGAGCAGTACACCTGGGGTGGTGTTACACACTTCTATTTCAGCATTCGGGAGGCACTGGAACCAGGATCACTGAGATTTTGTGGTCAACCTGACTACAAACTGAGTTCTCGGTCCCCTTGAACAACAAAGTGAAACTCTATCTCTAAAAGAAAACAATAAGACAAAAAAAATAGAGATAAGTACAAGAAGAAAGCGGTTGTTCTAATGAAAATTCCGTAATAGCCTCTCGATTCCGATCTCCCTATCTTCATTGCTGTCATATTTCTAATGATATCCCTACAAATGACCATTTTCTGTATTACTGTTATTGAGTAGTCTTATCTTGTAATACTTACAGATTAATTTACCAAGCCATCTATCTGATTTCCACAGTGTAAGTATTTCCACATCTTACTGGCATGTAAGTGCATTCATTCAGTGGAGAGCATTAGTTTAATCTTTAAAGATGCACCAATTTGTCTGGCAATTCCTGCTGACATCATGCAAACATCAACACCAGGCAGATGATTTTTGTTCTACATAGATGAGTGTGATTCTTTTCTTATTATATTTATATTTTCCTCTATATTTTATTGCTTTATTACCCCTGAACTTTGTTCTCAAGGTTTTGATAATGCCATCATATGGCAAAACCTTTTATCTTGTGATATGATCAGCTATCCCCTCTGGAGAGAAACTCATTATTGTGATGCACTGAGAAAGATGTGGGGAAAATATCTGTGACTTAAATTATCTTTTCCACCAGGCTTTTAATTTTAGAACTTTCATGAGCTATTCAATAGCTCAATTGATTCAGAGAAATATAGGCGTTATTATTAAGCACTGTCTTTTCTTTCTCTTTTTTTCCAAGTTATTTTCAATCTAAGGACTTGCCCGGGGGATCACGCAAGAATCAAATAAAGCTATTACTAGGTCCCTCGCTTTATCATCTACTGAAAGATTTTCAGAGACTTGGAAGCACAACGAAAGCTGAGTGTTTCCATCTGCTTTGTTTTGGAAAGGGTATCCAGCATTGTGCAGGTTGTTGGGAGGCATTTCTGATCAATACCTGCTGGATGACATCAGCATCAGTGGCTTCATATATAAACAAAAATTCCGAGATGCCTATTATCTCCCTGCAGGGGAGAGAATACACCAATAACAGAGCACCACTTTTCCACAGAGTTCATATCTGATTTCAATGGTTTTGATGGATACTATTAGGAAGAAAAAGGAAAAGACTAGCGAATGATGACAACATCGGAATCTTAGTGAGTATACGTGAATGTAAAAAGTGTCACGACTGAGATTACTATTGTGATAAATTTTTCACAGTTATATGAGATATAGTTTTTTATCTGGTTATGCTCCCAGATTATTTTTGAAAATTTCCTGTCAAGGGTGAATGCAAACTATAGAGAATATTTCAATTAAAAATATATACATGGAGGTGCAAGTCTGTAATTTCAGCACTAGATTGGCTGAGACAGGAGGATCACTGAAAGTTCACAACCAGCATGAGTTACAAAGTGAGTTCAAGACCAGCCTGAACTGCATAGTGAGATCCTGTCTCAATAAGACAAAAAAAGTTAAAAATGAATAGAAATATCTATTTATGGTTACAATACATTTGCATACAATACTGATCTCCCTTTATTTTTTATTTTATTTTATTTTATTTATTTTTTTTTTTTTTTGGTCTTTCTGAGACAGGGTCTCGCTATGCAGTTGAGGCTGGCCTTGAGCTCACTTTTGTAGCTCAGGCTGGTCTCGAACTCACACCAATCCTCCTGCCTCAGCCTCCCAAGTGCTGGGATTACAGGCGTGAGCCACCACGCCCGGCCTGATCTCCCTTTAAATACTCCAAGGTTTAACTAACTTCTTCCAGTATTCTTAATGCTTTTTGAAACAACTCTGGAATTTCTCTTTTACTTAATACTACTATCAAGTGCCATGCAATTGAAAGGCAGGCTTCTAACAATGTTACACTGTATCTTACACTGCCTTTTTCACTGGACCTGGTGTCATGCCACTGATGGCCCTTTCTCAAAGTCCAAATGATGATGACAAGTAAACATTTTGAATTAATGATATGTACCAGGACAATGAGGAAAATACAGCTAAGAAAATAAGATAAAAGAAGATTGTCATGACTGGGGACATAGCTCTGCAGTCTAAGCACCCACCTGACAAGTAAAAGGCACTAGGTTCGATTCCCAGTACCACATGCCATGCCAGCTCCATGCCAATCTGTCCCTGAAACTAGGCATGGTGTCACACTCTTATAATCCCAGCACCTGGTAGGCTGAGACAGGAGGATTACTACAGGTCTGAGTTGTGTAGTGAGACCCTGCATCAAATAAATAAAGAAGATGAAGAAGAAGAAGAAGAAGAAGAAGAAGAAGAAGAAGAAGAAGAAGAAGAAGAAGAAGAAGAAGAAGAAGAAGAAGAAGAAGAAGAGAGGATGTTTTAGAGGGTAAGTGGCAATGTACTTATTCCAGTAAATATGCTATAACAATTTAATCCCACATTATATATTTTCATTGCACCTCACAATTTTACTTCCTCCTCTCTGCATTTTTGATTCCCCACTGAAGATCTACACCAATATTTGTGCCCACGTTGAGTTTAATACCTTTTCCCTGACTCTTAGACTCAAGTTCAACTATGTTTTCTGATTCTGATAATTGTATTTTCTCTTTTATCTGCTCTGAATTCCTTTAGAATCTTGCTCCCTGCATGAATCCATTTATCGCTTTGGGCAAGGCTATTTTATCTCCCAAATTATTGAACCACTGGAACTTGCTATCAACATACCGAAATGCCAGTTACTAAATCATATATATATATATATATATATATATATATATATATATATATATATAAAATTTCTAGTGTCACTGCACTTCATTGCAAACAGATATTGTATCCAAAAAACTCATGACCTAATAAAATTGAATGGCTAAGCATATGTTCCTTGGAAAACTCAAAAGATGGGTATAAACCTGATAGGATTGCTCAACTTTTCTGAATATTACAGGAGCCTGGTTATAGCCTTTACATCTTATTGTAAGTTAATTAATGAATTTATTTGCAGGCACCCATACACAATATAGGGTCCTAAATAGAACACATGCTTCTGAGAAGTATTATATCAGACCAGTTTAATTAAGCATTTAACAATTTCTAAGTGCTAGTATTCTTGTGTTCTGCATTTTTGTTTGTTTATTTGTTTGTTTGTTTGTTGTGTTTTTCTGTTTTACGGAAAGCTCTACAGTTTGTTCAGAGTCTCACTACTGGATTTGATTCCTAGTGATCTGCCAGTTTTCAGCCTCCCAATAGCTGGCATTACAGGCAAGCGCAACCACACCCAGTCTCAATTGACACCTCATGGAGCCCCAGGGGTGTGGCTGGCATGGGACCAGCCCTGCAGAACTGTGTTCTTTAATTTTTACACAAATATTTTCAAATTCTTTGTCATGTCTATTTAGTTCCTGCTCTATTTCAGATACATTTCTGAGAGCTCCATCTAAATGGTGAAGAGAAGAAGACATAGCCTCCTATCATAAAGCTTTCCTGGGGTACACAACCCATGTGCACGTAATAGCACACATGAAAGGTAACTGGGCAGTAGGGATGTGGGGTGCCACATGTGCCAGATGTGTGCTGATGAAGGAAGGATTGCAGAAAACTTTGGGAGCGAGGAGCATTCATTTCTCCTCCTATTTTGATTGTATCTTATTTAAGAACAGAACTGGTGGCTAAACTCAGAAGATGAATGAGGAATGCCCAGCTGAAGAAAGCAAAGTATAGTGTTTTAATCGCAAAGGATAACATGATGGAAAACCTAAAACTTGCTAAGGACACAGTACATTTTTTTTTTTTTTATGCAGGAAAGAAATGCAATATAGTTAGATCTTAAAATGTGCAGATGGAACCAGAGGGAGGGAGTGGTAAGGTTTGAGACTCGAGGTAAAGTAAGTTGCATTTTTATGGAAGGATTTCTGCTTTACCATAGAGGGATGAAGGGAAGGGGAGATATTATAGAAATATAACTGCAACCGGTACTGAAGGTTGGCTGTAGAAGCTGGAAAACCATGCAAAAAATAGTGTTTTAACATTCCTTTAACATTCTAATAATCTTTAATGGAGTTATCACTTTGCATTTTGTTTCAACATATAGATCAAATAGGACATTCATGATTTCTAGTAACCTTTGATATCCTTTGGATACGGTTTCCTTAAGGAACTTGACATTGACAATATAATTGCTTTCCGTGGGGACAGTCTTGGTTCTCACACCTGGCATTTCTTCTCCTATACAGAGAATTCACACGCAGATGGTTCCCGTCCTATTTCACATCTCAGGCTTGTGTGACAGATGCCTAGGACCAGCTGTCTAAGCAAGGAGGACGGTTCATGGAGGACACATTTTCCTCAGATAAAAGCCCTGTTCTAAAATATTACTTTACATAGAAATGAAGGCAGAATTTGCAACATTGTCTGCATTTTTCCAGGTTTTTCATTTCATTTATGTTAATTACCCCAAAGTAGCAAAGAAAGTCGTGTCTTCGTAAATATCCTAAAAACAACACCTAAGGAGCATCTTCATGAACTTGAAGACATCAAATACATGATTTTAATCTTGACACACACAGGTACCTGCACATGAAGTATAAAGTGGACCTTGAAGTTAATCACACGAAAAGCTTCATTTAGATCAATCACTCTCCCCGATGACAGATAGCTTAACTCAAAAAAGTACCAAGACTCAATTTTAAGACAAACTTTGTCTTTGTAAGTCGAATTTCAAGTTACTAACTTCATGCATCATTTAAATATATAGTTTTGAGGATTGTAATTTTCTAAATCATTCATGAGAACGTTGAGTATGTTAATATTCAATATGAGGAGCTCAACTTTCTAGAAAGCTGAACAAAGTCACTTTTACTATGCAAAGTACAATGGCATGACCCTCACAGAAATGCATTTAATTCTGAAAATGTAATTATGAGAACTTAATGAGAAGAAAGTCAGATTAATTGCTTAACTGTATCTTCTTTCTGGGCTGATGTCCTTGAAAATCCTTATTTTGATATTGATGACATTTATGAGGAAATAATTACAACAATTTAAGCTATTATTCATTATCTTTCTTAGTGCAAAAATATTGCCCTTTATATTATTTTTTTAAATTTGGGATAAAGGACTAAATTATTTAAGTTTCTTTGTGAATATGCATTAAAGCTCCTTCTAAACCCATTTGCTACATTACTTCATGATGGATCCAGTTTTTCATCTGCTGTTTTCCTGCTATGAAGAAGCACAGTGAGAACCATTTAGCACAAGTGGGTTTACTTGTTTGGTTTATATGACCATAGTTTACTAACCAAGACACTTTTATCTGAGAGTTAGGGTCTTAGTACATTTGTCCGTAAATTTATTGGAGTGAAAACATAACAAATAACATGCGCCACATGTACGGAGCCAACTTTCAATTGTGCTCACGATTCATAATAACAAATTTGTCATTGCCCTATATGTTTGCTGCTCCATGGTTTTTTAATTATATCAATAAAAATTCTCTAGGGTTGGCTTTTCCTTGGTTTTCAGTTATAATAGATAATTTTATAATTTGTCAAACAACTACAACTTCTCTGACTGTTTCATTGCAAGACAAAAGAGACACAGCCTATATCACTACTTTTCATTCTTTAGAAAATAAGAAGTTACTTAATTAACAGATTATTGGTCCCTCTTCTTGCCTTTCCAATTCACATTTTTTTTCTGAAATATGCGCTCCATGCTTGCTTCTCTTCATCCTTCAACTGTCAACTGATTCCTCCTTTATGTATCTCTTCTAGTAATCCAGCCCTATGTCTATAGCTTCTTCATTGTAATGCTCAATTTATCTGTTAATAGCATACTTGAACCTAAAAGAACTGTCATATAACATCCATTACTATTGTTTGTGGAAAATAAAAATAAATACATTTAGCTTTGTGCACCTTTCAACCAGAGATTTGCTATCAAATATGATGAGTCAAAAACAAAATAAAAAATAAAAAAATAAAGATGAGTCATGGGGTGAAACTGGTACTGGTTTTAGAGATGTTTATATTAGAAACTTTCTGAATTAAGTTTGAAATCCATTACCTCCTCCTACCTAAATTTCAAACTGAACAAGGCAGGAGTTTACGTAGGATAATGGGGAGACTCATAAGCAGGGTTAATATGTTCATCAATACAAAAATAAACTCTGATCATGTTCATAAGAAAAAAAATGTATAAAGAAAATATTGGAATAAATTCTAATGTCATTGTTCATACAGTTATTTCCTTGAACCATGCAGTATGAGTCAACGTAGTTCCTACCATTTTGCATTTCTTTGAACTGTGTCTTCTTCATCCAACACAACAAGACCTTGCATTGGAACTGACATATGGACCTGCCGTGTGGGCCCCACCCCTGGGGTGCAGTGTGATGGCAATTGAGACTGGGCGTGGTGGTACTCTCCTGTAATCCCAGCTCTTGGGAGGCTGTAAACAGGTGAATCATGACATGTCTCATCTAGTAGTGAGAGCCTGTAGACCCTCCCCTAAACTACAAAGAAAAAATTTAAAAAAGGTCCAATATCTGAAGGGCCTTGGGGCATCCCCCTTTCTTTCTTCTCTTGCCTATCCTCATCAAAAATAACTTCAAAGTGTGTTAAGAATGTAACATCCTCAGAAAAGCAGACTGATGGGTGCAGCCACACTCAGTTCTCCTTCTTTGCTAAATCTGCATATTTTTCATGGGTTCACCCAGTGACTCATGACCCAGTGCATAAGGCTGAGGAGGTCTCATTCCAGTGGATCGTAGCTACGGGGCACATGCGGTATGTACAACAGGGACACTGCCCTTCACAGCTTTCCTGAGCCTTGTGGAAAAGGCTCGCAGCAATCCTGCAACATTTATCATCCCTTGCTGCCTCTGTGTAGGTAATAAACCTACTTCACATAAGTGACTCTGTCTGTGGATATTTTCTGACTCACTGCACTCAGACAGTCTGATGGGTAGTGCATCTATGCCTTCTTCACATTTAGTACGGAAGAGAACCTGTGATGTAACATTCTATATCTCAGTGGTTTCTTCACATTTAGGAAATCAGAAAAGGAAACTCCTGTCTTCTCTTTCATATCTCCAAAGTGAGGTTAATGATTGGTCATGTGTGATGACAAATTACTTTGAAGAGATAGACTTATCTCAATGTTAATACAGTTTGTTTTTTAGTAGTAGTTAGCTTGAAGTTTGGATTCTTCAGTATTGTGTAGTAAAATGTATGTTGTAATAAACTAAGCAATGACAATTTTTCTTTCAAAGAATGTATTTTAAGTTGCAGATTACATAAAGCTTTTGATTAGATTACACAATATTTGATCCAATGTATTTCTTTATATAACTATATATGCACAGATTATATTTTCATAAATGTAGCATTGAGAATATAGTGGTGAGATCAATGAAACTTGACTCTTTTCATGGAATATGAGAACAAATGCAAGAAAAATAAAAATCAATTTGAATATTCTTATGTAGCATAATTTTTTAAGCACATGTATCTGATAATGGCCATATACAGGGCATCTATCTTAGAAGAAAATATATTTCCCATGAACTGATATTGGATCTAGGATGAAGTAACCAGAGACAAAATTCTGCACTTGAGGAGAAGTAGAGGCACCTTCTAAAGTGGAAAACAGCAATAACAAAATCTCCATAACTGACATGAGATATGTGATACAAATGAATTTGAATTTTAACAAGAAGAGTGTAGCTAGATATTACTTGCAAGGGAGTGGCATAAATCCATGTGGATAATTAAAAAAAAAAAACTAGTGAGTGGGACAGCTAGATAGCTCAGTGGACTAACTGCCTGCTTGGACAATTGAAGGAAGTGGAGTTCAACCCCTAGTACTGTATGTGGTGTTGGCCCAGCATCCTGGATGTATGGAGCTGGCACCTGAATCTGGACATGGTGGTACACCCCTGTAATTCCAACACTGGGGTGGCTGAAAACAGGAGAATCACTATGAATCAGATCTGTGTAGTGATACCCTGTACCAAATACATAAATTAGAAAATAATTGATAAAGGCTAGTGGGCGCCAGTAGATATGACAGAAATGTTTTTGAACTAATTATGGAAGACATTATATCATTGAAATAGATGTTTTCATTCGAAGCAAGTTATGTTCTCACTGATGATGAGTCAGCTTTGGATGGAATAATTGGGTCAATGCTTTGGAAGTTTACTATGATTTTGTACATTATCATCAGTATCACTGCAACATGCATAGACAATTGTATTTAAGAATGTAAGGAAATTTGCAATTATTTAGGGTACAGTCACCTGCATGACTTCTCCCATTTCTAAAGATTAAAGGCAAATATAAGAGAGAACAGCTTGGATGGAAAGCTTTCTAATCTATTAAAAAGAGCCTCAAGCTGTTAATTTTCCATAAAAGCTGTCACACAGATTTTTTTCTGTTCATTACATTTTGAAGTCAATGAAGGCATTAAAAATTATAAAATTTATTTTTCTGGTAAATAATTGAAAAGTTTAGCCTAGGAAGGCATAGGTGTGTGAATACATTGTCATTAGAAAACAATGCTAAGAGGTCATAGGAATTTTAGAATTGGCCAATGCCCATATAGTGGAAAATTTACCTGGTAAATTTAATGAACACAAGGCAAGGAGAAAGGCCGGGGAGATAGCTGAGCAGGTTAGGTGTTTGCCTGGAAAACACAAGAGCTTGAGTTCAATCCCTGGTTCCACAAAAGAAAAAAAATAAGAAGAAAAAGGATCTAAAAGTAAAGGAGAAAAGAAAGCATAAGTCATGCATGCAGGCATGGCTAACCTTATAATATGGTTAATTGCTTCTGTGTTGGCTACCTGTGACAATACTTTCACCCAAACTGGATCCTACATTTAAAATAAACATTCATATGCCAAAGACATATTTCTGTAATATAAATTAAAATATATGATGAAACCATGACCATAACTTAGATGAACTTCTGAAGCAAATCTTTCAATTTTAGACCTTATTATTCTAGAACAGTTTGACTCCAAACGGCATCACTGAAAAATTCAGATCTGTACACTCAAATAACTTGATATTTGTATCACTTTTAATTACTATACTAGGGGTTAGGCAGATAGCTCCATGGCACAAGTGCCTGCCTGGAAAGTGCAAGGTCGTGAATTCGAACCTCATACTGTGTAATATTAAAATCTTTTGAGATTTGTGTGTTTTTTTTTCAATGGCTTTTGCAAAGAATTTCTAAATTTTGGCCCTTTTATTCCATTTATTCAATGTGGACAATGAGAAGCTATGTTTTCTTTTTGCTTAGTAGTTTTTACTTTATTATTTTATTTTCTGCCTTTTACGCAATATTTCATGCTATATAATCAATAGTATTTTAATTGAATTTCTTATCTGCAACAATATATTGCAAAACTATGCTGAGTATATAACTGTGGGGAGAAATTACTCATTTTTACTACTTAACTATGGGTATTCTTAAATACCTGATTTTGAAATTCTATGATTATTTACATTGTATGATTTTGAAATGCTATTCATATTTTCCCCAACATACTCATAAGCAGAGCTTTTTTACCCCAATACTTAGTACTAGATTTTATGCAATAGACCTATTTATGCTATAGTCTAATAATTACTATTCTCATTGGTTGTTCTATGATTTTATAGGTAATTTAAAATGCAAGCAAGCCGGGCATGGTGGCGCACGCCTGTAATCCCAGCACTCGGGAGGCTGAGGCAGGAGGATCGATTAGAGTTCAAGACCAGCCTGGGCTACAAAAGTGAGCTCAAGGCCAGCCTGAACTGCATAGCGAGACCCTGTCTCAAGAAGCCAAAAAAATAAATAAATAAAATAAAATGCAAGCAATCACTTCTTTTTTTATTTTTATTACTTTCAATAAGAAATAACAGTGAGACAGTTTCACAACATGTCCGTAGGACAACCACAGTAGTCAACACAATGCACATTGTTGTCTTCATAGTAGTTGTTCCCAGTACAAGATGCAGGCAGGATAACTTTTCTAAATGCTATTAGTACAAAAATTTCTTCTCATTGAAATAAGAGAACGTAGTTGTATGCATAGTTCAATATTCCACAATAGTAGTGGATTATTGGCAGAACTGGCAATGTCAGAAGCTGATGACTTGAGCCTTTGAGCACGGTGGCACAGACCCATACGCCAACATTTGGGAGGCTGAGGCAGCAGGATCACTGAGAGTTTGAGACCAGCCTGGACTACACAGTAAGTCTAAGGTCACCCTGAAATATGCAATAAGACCCCATCTGAAGGAAACAATAAATAAATAAATAAATAAATAAATAAATAAATGCAAAAAATATAAGCAATAAACATTCAATAACCTTGTAAATTCATAAGCAGCGTGTCTCATGGACTGTTTTTCCTTTTAAACTTAATTCTGCAATGTACACGATTATAAACGTATTATTTCATTACTTGACAGTGAATAAAATTGCTATTCTAATCAATTATTATATTAAAGACAGATATTGACATGGCTTTTGGTTGGTCTTATCATTCAGATAACTAATTTTTATATCAGATAAGACTACAAGCAGAAATTAAAAGATTATCAGTAAAAATCAGATCACAGCCCACTGGATAAGATTAGAGTGAGATGGAGGAGAGAGAGCACCATCCTGCAACCACCCACAGATAAATTCATTTTATCCCCTGCTCAGGTAAGGGTTCCCTAAATGAAGGTACATCAATCCCACCCCTACATCCGCCACTGATAGGTCACGACACTGAGAAGAATCCTTCCTGCTATGATTTATGTCTAGTTGTGCCCACAAAGTCTCATGAGTCATGGGGTGGAGACTTTTAGAGTTTGAGACTTGATCCATGATCCACTGGGATTATGTGTTTCGGTACTAATGAGATTATGGTCTGAGTACTGCTGGGAGTTATAAGTGTGACCTGAGGCAAATAGGCTAAGGCAGAAAGCCTGATGTAATTTAAAGAGAGACAGAGAGACGGAATAGAGCTGTTGCTCTCTGCTTCCCTGATTGGTCAGTTGCCTCTGTCGCGATTGTTGCTGTTCCACCGCCATGAACTGGATTCTCTCTGCCCTGTTCCCCTTAGCCTCGGGGAAGCCAAATATGGACTGAAACCTCCTGTAACTGTGAGTTAATAAACCTTTCCTACCTTTACTTTGAGTGTCAGTTATTTGTCCCAGCAATGAATAAAAAGTAACTAAGACAGAATATGGTACTGGAGGAATGAGGTCATTGCTATGGCTATAGCTGACAATGTGGATTATCAGCTTTTAGGAATGGCTTACAGGAAGAGATAGGAAAGGTTCAGAGATGTCGTCTACAAGGGATGCAGTGGAAAAGCTTCAGATGTTCTGCAGGGGAGATTCTGTTCAGAGCTCAGACCAAAAGACCAGCTTGAAGCCTGGGTAATAAGAATAGCTTAAGAGCAGAGATTGGAAATATTTGGAAAGATTCTCTAATTGTGAAGAGTTGGAAAAGCTTTAGATGCTCTGAAGGGGAGATTCTGTTCAGAGCTTAGACCAGAAGACTGACAGAACGCCTGTCTGTAAAAACCAGGCTGAGAAGGTTTCTGCTGGAAAAAAGGAAAACATTGGTCTTTGGACTACAGATGATTTGTGCTATGGTTTAGCTGAAAGTCTGTCGGAATTTTGCTCATGCCTAGAGACTTGGCCTAAGACTGAGATTAAGCATGATGGACTGATGAATCTTTGAAGAGATATTTCAAAGCTGCAAATTATTGGAGCAGTGGCATGGTTGTTATTGGCAGCTTTTAGCCAGATTTATGTTGAAAATCAAGAGCAAAGAGTCAAGCAGGATGATTTAAAATATGAATTTGGCCAGAAAGGAAACACCAGAAAAGCTTTGGACTGCAAAGATGGAGCGGAGAGGATCTCCATTACTGGGAAGGAACCAGCGAATCAAAAAGATGTCCGGGGGGCTTCACAAGAGGCAGCAGCTCTCCACACTTTGCAGCCTCAGAATTTCCAGGGAGAGAGACTTTGCCTTGAGAGGAAAGCCACAGAGACCCAAGTGCCAGAACAGCAGCAGTGGCCAAATCAGTTTCCAAAATGGGGCTGGCATGAAGAGATCATTCCTTAGAATCAATGTCAGTGTGTTCATCAGCCCAGGCACTCTTCCCCTGCAACCAAGAGTGAAGGAAGCCTGGCTACTGCTCCAGCTGGCATCATCCACATAGGCCTATGCAGAATGAGGGAGTTCTGAGGTTAAGAAGGTTTCCACTTCAATTTCTGAGAAGGCCTGGGAGGCAAGGCAGTGTGCCCCTGAGGGGCAATGAGTAAAATTGTGAGTGAGAAGCCTATTCAGTGGAAACTCCAGAAGTTTGGAAAAGCCAGGAACATGGATTGTGCAAAAAGGGATCA
The DNA here is from genome assembly GCA_004027025.1 of Myocastor coypus. Lineage (NCBI taxonomy): Eukaryota > Metazoa > Chordata > Mammalia > Rodentia > Myocastoridae > Myocastor > Myocastor coypus. The sequence goes on from PVJA010001341.1 coordinate 13,488, forward strand.
AAGCCAGCCTAAGTGAGAAGCCATGGAAACTATCACCAAGAGAGCTGTAGGGGAAGAGCTTTTTAAGGTCTTTGGAGCTCACAACTCGGTGCAGACTGATTTGGATTTTCCAGTTGGAACTATAAGATTTGATATTTACCCTTCTGGAGTTTAGACATGTATTGGTCCCAGTGTTTTGTACACTTTTATACACTGCCTTCTGGTGTGAGTTCCTGACAAGTACCACATGCCTTGATTATTTTTACTTGGATTCCGGACCTTGTGAAATAGGGTTGGAAGCATCCTTGACCCCAAAACTCTTAAACTGTAAAACTCTTACAATACATCCCATTATACATTCTTGTCGTGGAGGAGAGTCACAAGTTTCAGTAATGACAGGGATTTTTTTTTTTTTTTTGGCCATAGCTGAAACAGACTCAGGGCATCTACATGGCTGAAGTAGATTATTCCCTTCATTAAGCAACATTGCATTAGCATATCCTGTGGAATCTCTTCTCAACGAAATTTTTTACGCTTACAGTTTTGCGTACATTAGAGATTTGCACACCTTATGGTTTTGCACTCTTAAGTCAGTGATGGGTGGATTCTTGCTGTTTTTCTGAAATGCCATCAGGCATGTTTCTTCCATACAGGGAAACAAAATAAAAGACAAAAGTATACAAATTTTTGGCTACAGTTAGATGCTAATCTTTTCAGCAGCTATGCTGTCTTCTGCCTCCATTTTACAGGAATTTCATTTTGACAAAACTGCAGTTTGCAAATCTTTTGGCTTTGCCATTTGATTTACTTCTGATTCTTACTGCAGATTTGGGTAAAAGGAGGCAGAAATACCCAATACTCAACACTAGAGTCTGAATATTGAACTTCCTTGTAATTTGCATAACTAAATAAGTTAGTCCACAGAAATTAATCTTTCTTTTTTTTTTTTCTTTTCTTTTTTTTTAATCTTTCTTCTACATAGTGTCACAAGACATGGTCAAAATTGAAAAAAAAAAAAAAAAGAAATTCTGTCAGAGCCATATGGTATCTAGTACAAATAAGAATGAAATTCCTATTCCTAACTGGAACCTCTTCAATGTGGTCTTTACTTCATACTTTTCTTGTAGTATTCAGTTCTTCAGAGATGAGAACAAAATCTCATATCCATCTCAGATTAAAATATTATAGAGTGTCTTAGCTGGTATTACACATTGCTATTCTCAGTGTAGTTGCTTAGTTCACACATATCAGCGTGTGACTAACATATATAGTTAGCCAGGGTAAGACTTCTACCAATTAACTACTAGTTTCAAAAACCTGTTGGAAGCTGGGCGTAGTGGCGCATGCTTGTAATCCCAGCACTTGGGAGGCTGAGGCAGGAGGATCGCTGTGAGTTTGAGACCAGCCTGGGCTACAAAAGTGAGCTCAAGGCCAGCCTGAACTGCATAGTGAGACCCTGTCTCAAAAAGCCCTTCCCCTAAAAAAAAACCTGTTGGAGATTCTTAGGAGTATCATCTTAACCACTGGTATGAATTGTTCGACTATACTTACATCTACTTTCTCTTAGTTTAATGAAAAGAAAGGTTTGTATAATAGTGTTTAGAAAAGATGTCTGCATCTTGTACTCTGAACAACTACTACGAATACCACTGTATGCAATGTATTGTTATAACTGTCTTGTTAACCTGCTTTGAAAGTGTCTCATTGCTATTTTATTCTCATTAAAATCAATCACGTTTTAAAAAAATATGTGTTATGGATATGTATCTATCCCCTATAATGAATATAATCATTATATATTTCAAGGATGTAGCAGTAAAACTGAACAAAAACCACAAAAAATAAATAGAACAATAGCCTTCTCCTAGGTTAAAGAGGGTTTGAGAGCAGTTGTCTACACTAAATCTGCTGATGTAACTTCCGAGAAAACTGTGAAAGAAACTCTCAAGGTAGCAAGCTCCTTGTTTACAATAGTGGAACACCATATTATGGGTTAGCCTCTAACAATAAGGATTCTTTTCCTAGCCTATTATGTAGGTCCTATTTTATGGTGTGGCAAAAATTAATTCAAGAAATGTATACGAATTCAGAAATGTCTAGTAAAATTTGATCGTTTATAAGGTTTATCTTTAATGTATAATTAGATATGAGACTCTCAATTGAAGGATTTTTATTATAGTTTTAACTGCTTGCGAAGAAAAGCAAAGTATTTGTAGTCTATTGCCTTAGTTACTTTTTTCTCATCACTGGGAAAAATACCCAACACCCAACTGAAGGAATGAAAGGTTTATTTAGTTCACAGTTACTGGAGGTTTCAGTCCATATTCAGCTGGATCCCAGGCAGAGAGACACAATACAGAGGCTAATAGTTCATGGTAGCGGAACAGAGACAAAATGGTGACAGAGACAAACAACCAAGGGAGGAGAGAGCAGCAGCTCTAGTCTGTCTCTCTATCTCTCTTTATATTGCATTCAGGCTCTGTGACTCACCCTATCCACCTTAGGCCACATCCATAATCCTAGCCGTACTCAGGCCAATAACCCCATCAGTACTAAAACAAATAATCCCAGTGGATCATGAGTAAAGTAATTCCAGCATTACTCTGACCCATAATACCATCAGTACTAAAATACATAATCTCAGTGGATCATAAGTCCAGTCTCAAACTCTAGAAGTCCCCACCTCATGATTGCATGAGGCTTTGGGGGGGCAATTAGACATAAATCATAGCATTTCATTCTTGGATCCCAGAGTATCATACATATCTCTTTGTGCAAAAGGTATTTTAGTCCATCTGGAAGAGTTGCCAAAGTCCCAACAGTTTCAGCATTGCTGAAAAGTGAAAGTCTCAAGTCTTCTCCAAGATCCAAGGCAAACTCTCAACTGTGAGCCCCTGTACAGTAGAAAATTTAAACATTTCCCACATTCAAAAGCAAAAGATAAATATTACAATTCCAAAAGTTGTAAAAAGCAGGGTAATATAAAACAGTGGGACCAACACATGTGCAAAATCCAGCAGGACAAACATTAAATCCCGTAGCTCCAACTGGAGCATCCAAAACAGTCTGCACTGAGTTGTGAGCTCCATGCAGCTCCACTCTTATGGAACTCTTGGTTGTAGTTTCCATAGCTTCTCTCTTAGGTTGGCTTAGGTGCCTCTTTGCTCCCTTAGAAGATCCACATTTCTGGGTTTTTCGAACTTCTGGGGTTTCCACTGAATTGGCTTCTCACTCTCTGCTTCATCTATAATACCTGAAACTTAATTAATGATTGTGGAAATTAACATGTGTAAAATTGAGAAAAATGTATCTTAATGAATATTTTAAATTTGTTATTATTATTATTATTATTATTATTATTATTATTATTATTATTTGTTTTTTTGTGGGACCAGGTTGAAACTGACGAGCTTGCACTTGCCACGCAGGCACTTGTGCCACAGAGCTAGCTCCCCAAGCCCCCTAATGGATAATTTGAATTCATATGGATTTTGGGGAGAAATTGTTGTCAAGGCCATTGCATTAGTTACTTTCAGTCATGTTTTCTGTATTGCTGTTGTAACTGCAGTGATCTTTTCCTCTTTCACATTATCAAAAGTCTCTGCTTCCCATGTTGATTGTGATTTTAATTTTAAAGCTCATTGCTATTGGAATTTCATGCCTGTATTATTATTATTATTATTATTATTATTATTATTAATTTTGAATAGAAAGGATATGGAGAAATAATGAGAAAACGGTGAAAAAAAAGGAGGAAGAGAGGGAAGTAGACATAAAGGAATGGACAGGGAAGAACTGCTCAAAAAGCTGAAAGATCGGTACATTTGGATGTAAACCTGGGCTTGCGTAGGACTTTCCACGTGATATTTTGGAAGAGAGACATATTTGTTCTTTGAACATTTATCATCTTTAATTATTAAAAATTTTATTGATCTTTAAAAATGCAAATAGTCACTTCTCTTTAGGTGATCTTCATTGCAGGGCAAGATGAAAGACAGATATAAGATTTTGGGAATCAAAGAAAAGACTTTCCTCATTCCATTTGGGAGCTAAGCTGGTGTGGTAGGAGGTATAAGCTCGCAGGGAAGAATCACATCTGACTAAAATTATCAGACAGGCAGAATTGCCTTGCTAATTAGGCCATGATCTCCAGCTATCCTTCATCTCTACTTTGCATTTGCAGTGATCAAGCCTTTGCACTTTGCCTGATCCAGAACAAGGATCTCATTAGGGCAAAGGCAGGTAGCTCACCTCCACCTGCGTTCTTGTAAAGCTAAAAGCTTATGGTATAAAAGTTGTTCAAATATTAAGCAAATAGAAGAAAATATGTTTCAGCTAATTGGTAAGAAAAAAAGTGCTTGATGTGCAACTAAAGAGTTTTTTCTCCAGCATATAACATTTTGCCCTATAGAGCAAAGGCCCGTTTGAAGCTGACTTAATTACCTGTCTTATTAAAAATAGAAAGCTACATTTCAAGGTCGTCAGTATTCAGCAAACATTTTATGATCTAAAGTAAGAACAAACTGCATAAAGTACTTCTATGTAAGTTAGTAAAACTTCAGTGTCTACATTTGCCACGTCTAAGTTTTTATAATATAAATGTGGAATGTTTTTACTATTGCAAAATACTATATTTATAGATTGTTTTATTTCAAAGAAAGCAACTAATATTTAATATCTTAATTAATAATTTTAATATTTAATATCTTAATTTTTAATATTTAATATCTTAATTATTAATATTTAATATTTAATATCTTTGAGTAGCATTGTGATGCTAACAATCTAAAATTATATGTTGATAGAATAACTTACTCGCATGAAGATACCTATGGATATATAAGGAAGGAAAATACATTTTACTTTTATTTTTATGGTGCAGCCACTCAGTATGCAAATCAAGCTTGAACTGATCCTCCTATCTCAGCTTGCCCAGCACTCGGATTACAGACATGTGCCACCGTGGCAGGTTTCAGGATGGGCACAGAATGTGTTACCAAGGATTGAACCTGGGTCCTTTCAATTACCAGGCAGGAAATTAGACAACCAAGCTGTCTCCCCATCCTAGAAAGTGCATTTAAGCTGGTTTATTTAAAAAAAATATTTCTGCAAATAGTATCTGTTCTGCACTATACACAAAAGGTCAACTTCTGCATCACAAAATGATTGTAAATTAAGTAAAGAATGAATTTGTTGTACATAGAAAGGAAGGAGAGCTATGGCATAATTGGGAATTATTATAGTAGGAAGTATAAAGCCAGGTGAATTAAAATGTTTCTGTAATTAAATTACAGAAGTAATTTCAATGAACCTACACAATACCAATACAATATTATGTATACAAGATGTAGCATACAAACAAAGAGCTAATACCTTATTTTGAGGCTCTTGTTAGTTCAAAGAAATACATGCATTAAAATGAAAGAAGCATTTAGAAAAAATATTAAATTACCTTTAAAATCTATTGTTTATCAAAAGAAATACAGGAAATGTATAAAGATAAACATATGCATCACAAAGGAAATATAAGTAAAGCTTTTAAATAATTTTAAAATAATGGTATTGGATTATTTTCCACAATAACATTAATAAAGTGAAAGTAGAATTCTTCATGAAATGAAAATAGAGGAAATCTGAGTAGAGATTGAAATAGTACATATATTTCTCAGTCTACACTTTCATTTGATAGAGAAATTCATATTTCATATGTTCATTTCTGTGGTAGTGAGTTAAGTAAACTTATTTATGATAATCTTGCACAACAGAAAGAAGAACTGCATGGATTGATAATGTGCGCTTTGTATTTTTAGTATCAAATTGCATTGAAATGCCAACCTCTTGACTTCCATTCTTATGAGGTGAGCATCAAAGTTCCATATTTTGTAAATATATTATTTTTGTCAAGTGATGTAATTGTTCATATCACTACTCATGAAAACTTTTCTATCATTTTGTATAGATGAGGGATTCAGAAACACAGCAGAACTTATGCAATTTCAACTTATGAAAATGGTAGACACTACATTCCTTGTCTCGACTCTATCCATTGAGGAATCCAAGGGGAAAATCACACATTATGATATTTTTACTTCTTTTCTTAACAAAACTACTAACATATGATCAAAACTAGAAACATTGTACTTATGGTTAGGTAAGACAAACAAGTTCTGAGTTGTGTTGTTTAATACACTGACTACAGTAATAATGATAATGTACTATATTTTTTTTCAGAAACTAGAGTGGTTCTGACAGTTTTCCCCAACAAGAAATCACAGATACTTGTGAAGATAGAAGTTTTTGGCTTAGTTTGAATATACATAATCAAGCAACGATTCTATGGTATCTAATTAGTATGTAAAATGTTTGTATTTTTATGGGTCTATTACAGTTTTAAAATTATAATAATAAACCCTCACACCTAAACTCCATTTACTAAATTACAAGTGGTAGCAGTAATTATCAGAACATTAGACATTAAATAAAAATTGAATTATGAGTAATAGTTGGATCACATTAATGCAGATATGCTAAGATATGTACTTTTTTTTTTTTTTTTTTTTTTTTTTTTTTTTTTTTTTTTTTTTTTTTTTTTTTTGTCTTTTTGAGACAGGGTCTCGCTATGCAGTTCAGGCTGGCCTTGAGCTCACTTTCGTCGCCCAGGCTGGTCTCGAACTCACACCAATCTTCTTGCCTCAGCCTCCCGAGTGCTGGGATTACAAGTGTGCGCCACCACGCCCAGCTCGCTCACTTCTTACGTCGTTAGAATTCTAGTATTTATTGAGGCTGCACAACGTGTTCTCCTTTATGAGAACCAGAAAATTTCAAAATTCTCAAATGCCAGAGTTAGAAAAAGTTCAGTATTAAAGAAATATATTTTAGGGCAAGAACTTAGAACAGGACAGAAAAGAAAAGAAAATTTTTGTTGATGACAATTAAATTTACTAAGTTACTTCCCTTAAAATGATGTAGAATAGGGGCCCAGTGGGATAGCTCAGTGGTCTAAAGCGCCTGCTTGGGGAAGCTTGGGCGGCTGCAGTGACTGCGGTTCCATCTCAGGCACCACATGCTGCGCCAGCGCTGCCCTCGGGGCGGGCTGAGCCCGCCATAAAAAATGAGTGAGTAAACAAACAAAGATTCTGAAACAAGAAAAAAATAATAAATAAAATAAAAAATTATTAAAAAAATGATGTAGAATAGCTTGTGTAAGTCTAGCACGAACTTTCATGACTTCTCTTGTGTATGATTCCAATTACTCTGATTTTTCTATTTCTTTACATTGTTTGGTGTAATAAGAACATTTTTCCTATTTATTACTTCCAAAAGTTTACAATATTCTAGTTAAACAAATAGGTAACTATATTTAGATGAATTTACTGACAGAAATCTCTACAGAGGTTTGAAACAGTGTGGATAAGTTTGAGGAAAACATAGAATGCTTCCTGTGAAATGTAAGATCATATGAAACTCAGTTTTAAAATGTGCTTTATCAGGGGTTGGGGAGATAGCTCAAGAGAAAAAGCACTTGCCGGCCAAGTGCAAGGGCCTGAGTTCAATCCTCAGTGCTGCAAAATAAATAAATAAATAAATAAATAATAATAATAATAAATAATAAATAAAATAAAATGTGCTTTATCAATTAAAAGGACTATGGAGGTAGAAGGCTTAGAACAAGAATATGTGGAAACAAAATAGTTTTTGAGAAATTTATATTTCAATATTTTAAAGGAAAAAGTGACAGAAAAGGAAACAAACTTTGGTAAGGTTTCAGAAATTCTATTACTAAACTTTCATTAGTCCCAGACAGATCCAAGAGTTGCATTATCAAAATATAACAGAACGATAGTGTGATCAGTCATTTACTTAGAAACATGTGTAAATGGGTAAATGTACAGAACGGTAAACTTATGGGAATCTGAATCATTTCATGAAAGAAAGCCAGGTTTGAAGAATCAATTGCATGAGCTACACTAATTAGAAAGCAGAGGTCTAGCGAGATGGCTCAGTGGTCTAAATCGCTTGTTTAAGCAAGCTCAGGCAACCACAGGGACCACGGTTCCATCCCTGGTACCACATGCTGCACCAGCCCTATCCCCAGGGCAGACTGAGCCAGTCAAAAAAGAAAAAAAATATCAGAGAAAGGAATATATATGCACTACTTTTGGATAAACTTTGTGTATTAAACGTGAAACCTGAGCTAAAAGCTCAACGCTACATTCATATACACTCATATAATTAATTATCGATTAGAAGTTATATTAAGCTATACTCTGGTTTCTCTTCAGATCATATAAATCTTTCGCCTTTTACTAAAAAAAAAAAAAAAAAAAAAAGTTATATTAAGCTAAATATAAAAAACACTTAATAGGGGCCTGGCGGGATGGCTCAGTGATCTAACGTGCCTGCTTGGGGAAGCTTGGGCGGCTTGAGGGACCAAGGTTCGATCCCCAGCACCACATGCTGCACCAGCCCTGCCCTCGGGGCGGGCTGAGCCGGCCATAAAAATGAGTGAATAAACAAACAAAGGTTCTGAAACAAGAAAAAAAATAATAAATAAAATAAAAAATTCTTTATTAAAAAAAACACTTAATAAAGAAAAGTAAACTTTAGGAAACAACGCACAGGGATGGAGAGTAAAATTGAAATGGTGACCTAATAAAAACTACGATACAAGACTTGCTATAATTCCTCCTCTGTGCAATCAGAAATGAAATTGCGCGACCATCAGGAAATACTAAGAGTATAGGCGTTTCAGGGCCAGCCAGATAGCTCAGCGGACTAAAGCACCTGCTAAAGCAGGCCCACTGGTCCAAGTTCAATCCCTGGTGTACTGTGCTGGTCCCACCTTGAGACTGGGCATGGTGGCACAGGCCTTTAATCCCAGCAGTTGAGAGGCTGAACAAAGGAGAGTCACTAATTGTATGATCCGTGTGCTGAGACCCTGTAGGCCCTGCACTAAATTCATTTAAAAAATAGAAAGAAGAATACACGTGTTTTGATAGATAATAATGCCAGCACTATTGTTAGCCAGATAGCTCATCACTCTAAAGTTCTTGCTTAGGCAAAGTTAGGCAGCTCAAGGGAACATCGTTTGATATCTGGCCTTGCATACCACACCAGCCATGCCCTCAGGGAAGGCTGGACTGGCTTTAAAAAAACAAAACAAAAACAGCGCTGTGAATTATCTCATTTAATCTTTTTGAATTTAATTTAATTTTGAAGTATAAAGGCAAGAACAAAAACCAGAAACAAAGACAGAAACAGGGGAATATATATTACAAAATTTAGGGTTTCTTGAAAGCAAGCAATAATATTCATTCATACGTCCAATCTTACATAACTGTATCTGTTAATTGGTGCAATAGATTTTACCATCATTTAATCTTGATAATGGCCACGTAGTTCTCTTAAAGACAAATAACTGATATTTCCAAAATCCACATAAAAGCTTTGTGAACCTGTTCTATTTAATTCCAGACCCACGTTTTTTTCTTAATGCCTCTAACGTGCATATGTAATCAATGATATTTCCTCTTTATAATTTTGATGAAAGAATTCCACTTGAAGATTCATGTATATTGTAGAATTGTACAAAAACATCAAAATTATGTAAAAATCTTCCAGTATGGCTTAAGAAGCTTTCTGTGGTAAAACCAAAATAATAATTATCCTGGTTAGAATTAGAATAATATCTTGGAAGCCTCCTGCCTGCCCAATTTAATTATTCAACCCCCTTGCCAAAGTAAGGTAATTGCTATGCTGATTTAAATGATGAGAGCATTTCTAAAATTGTAACATTTAGTATTGCATGATTTTTAATTTTATACTTAAAATATTATGCTTACAGTTTTTCTTAATGTTATAATTGCAGGATTAACCTGTATCATTCCATCAAATTGCATGCTCAGGACACACCCCACAGTGTACCACTCACTGGTATTTGGATTACCATGCAGTTGTAGTAATTGAGTGTCAGCGAAATGAAATGTCTAGTACAGGCGACCTGTGGAATAATGAGAAGTTTATTTTGGTTTGTGGTTTTAGAGACTATAACCTAAATATAATCTTCAGAGCTGTGCTGGCTTCACCCCCGGGGCACGCTGAGAAAAGGACTGAGCCTGGGCATGGTGACGCAAGTCTGTCTTCCCAGCCCTTGGGAGGCTGAAAGGAGGGAAATCACTAGGAGTCCAATGAGATTCTGTACACCCTGTAGACGCTGTTCTAAATACAGAAGAAAAGAAGAAAAAAAATACAGTCTCCTTTATCTGTCTATCTGTAGGATGAATTGCTTCCACATATCAGAGTAGGAACTCAGCCTACTGTTAGGTTTCAAGGATTTGAAGATTCTATGTTAACATTTTAGAATCAAATTCCTTTGGCAACCAATGCATTTGTTTCCAAGTAATAAATTTACCGATGCTTGTTTTTTAATTAATACACAAAGGGGGTGTATTCATATCATAATCGTGTTAAAATCATGGTTAATTGACTTCATATTCTAGTTTCCTCTATTCTATGTTGCCTTTTGCAAATGGAAAATCATGTAGATGTTAGATACAGAGTCATTATCCATTAATTATGATCAATTAGTGCCATCACAGGACCTAGTATCTGTGTAGGATTGTTATTGTCTCACACATTGCAGTCCCTAGCTCTTGGCTCTTTCCTATTGGGACAGAATTTATAAGTGGATTAAATATTTGTGAAGTGACAATAATCTTGGTCATCAGATTTGACATTCCCAATGCAAAATAAGAGGAAATGCTGGTGCCATACCTCAGAAGGAGGTGCAAGTAACACTCCACGCATCCATCTGTACAATTGTTTCTTGACCAGTCCAAAATATATCAATGATATTCATTTAGCCAGCATCCTAGAATGAAGAGTCTGAGCCACAAATTTGATAAGCCTGTAACCCAAGGGCAGAACACGTTTATGCTGATGGAACTCAAAGAGATTTGGCTGGCCTTTGTTACTGCATTATTGCTTAGTTTTAAGCAGATGAAGCCAGTTTCTAAATACTTGTCTGTTCACAGGCAATAATTGTGTCTCATTTTGTACTTTCCATTACTGTAGTTAAGGCCTAAGAGAATAAGATAAGCAGTGATGCACTGTAAAATCTACCCTATTATTAAAACATCAGCAATGTCATTAGCAACATAAGTCATCTTATTCTCTAGACACCATTATGAAAATTTTCACAACTAATTTGGGGATAAAAAGTTATGCAAACAGACATATTAGCCTTTGCTAACCTTTTTCATTTTTACATCTCTGCCTACATTGCCCATCTGTTCCTGTATGTTGTCTCCAATGTTCATCAAGCCCTTAACCTAATAACTATACTTTTAAAAAAATTTCCTGTCACAGAATTCTAACATCGGAGTTAGGCTTTATGTCTTGTTTGCTTTTCAGCCCATGTTTGCACTCGGGCTTGTGAATCTCTTGGAACTTGAACATACTGTATTTGTTGGATCTGAAATGGACAGGCTGTTGTTTGAAGACTTATGTTAAAGTGCTTAGCTGTTTGTGCTCCAGCGTTTCCTGTACTTGTCCATTCGAGAGGCCTGAGATGTCATGACTGTCCTTGCTGTGGCTTCTGCATCCCAGTTTGGGTTTTCCAGGGAGCAAACCTGTGCCATCAGCTCTTTCGGTGACAATCCAAGTTCAGTACACTGAAGCCCAATGTGGTGTCTGATATGGAGGAACAAAACACAGAATAACCTTTTCATGGTATCCTTGGTTTTCCTGGTCCTTGTTTGTGGCTTGAGTTTAAAGTTTTACTCGGCATAACTTATATGTTTATCAACCTGGGTGAGGCAAAGACTACCGAGGGAAAATAGCAGTTGATTCCGTTCCCTCCAATGGGATTAGGCTATAATAAAGACTTATGCCAGGAGAAGCAGGCCTTCCATATGGAGAAAGCTGAGGTGTATTTAGCAAAGATGAATGTTTTCTCCCTTCTCCGTAGGGTCAAAAGGGAATCCATAATTTACTGCCCTTCATCTGGGAAAACTGAGAACATTCTTGGAGACAAGTACTATGGAAGGCTAGATCTTTCTAATAGTGTATACTGACAGGAATTTCTGACTCTTAGGCTTTGCTACAAATTTTTCAACAGCCTTTTCAGTGTGGCTTCCAATTTCTGGCTCCTCAGCTTCTAGTTCAGTTGGGCAACATCTTGGCTCTGACTTTTTGAAATTGGCAGATGCTCAGACTCCATAGTTTCAATTTGTCCTGCAGCCTTAGTTCTCTGATGACTCTAAATAAAGGCATTAGTTTCCAAATTTTTGCTATATACTTATGTGGACAGAAATGATAACTTCTAGCTCTTTCCATGCTATAGCTGAAATGGGAAATCTGTTCCTATCTCTTTGAAACCCTGTGTATTTTACTGACATTAAAGTGGGCACTTTGTACCAACAAAAGGGTTTCTCCACATGTAATAATTTCTCTACTAAATGTGAATATTTAATTTCTTCCTGTTTATATTACTGTACTATCAATATTTTGGGAGCACATTGGGTAAAATCATACTAGGGAAATGCTCATGCTGGAGCTAACTTGCATTTATAAGGATCATATCCAAAGAAAAATATTGAAGAAGAGTCTCTTACTGATCCTAAAAATACCCAAAATATATATTTACTTCTATTGAAGTTGACAATTATATTATTATTTAATTATATATATATAATTTAATTAATATATGTATATATACACATATTTATAGTGAAAAATAAATTAAACTAAAAATAGTGTGCAGTTATTTAATTTTCAGTATTAAGTTGGGGCCATTTGTACATATTTTCCTCTATTCCCTTATTTCTCTGACTTATGAGTAAGAGAAGCTGAGGGTAGTATGTAAATTATAGTATTTCTGGCATTCTTCTTTTCATCAGACTTTTTTTAAAATTATGTCTTTAATAATTCTGTTCAGCAATAAAACTGGGTGAATCTGTCACTCTGTTTAGGACAACTTTCTCTTGATCTTGTTTCTTTCCAGTCTTATGGTCTTACTGATAATCCTGCACCTTGTAGTAAATCAATAGTCGTAAAGTAAATACTCTCAGATATTGGATAAATGAAAGCAAATGATCTCTTTCATACTCTGAAGCAAAGATGGAGGGCTTCTGTTTTTACTGTATATTTTGGTTGAAAATTAAAATGGAGGTATCATTTCACATCACATAATTTGACTTCTGTAGATTATTGTGCTAATGATAAACACTGAAAAGAATGTAAACTTACAGACTAAAGATTAGAGAAATAGTAAAAGGGCTATAAGGGTAGCCAATATTTTGGCCCTAGCCTTCTTAGGTCAGAGAGGACTCAGGAAAGAACAGAACCTGTACTGTAATATCCTACAACTGAGTGATTTTCCAAATTTTCTGTTCATGAAGATTAAAGAACCACAGAGGAAAGGGATTCAAGGTAAATAGTTTGCCTAAGGAGAGTCATCTAGAGAGAAAACATTCTCTTGGGTTTTCATAGAAAGCAAACTCATCAAGCAATGGCCATAACTTATCCAGACGGCTGACACTGATAGCAATTCTCCAAAGCACTGTATGTGGTTACACAGTAGATACTGAGGGGATTTGATGAATTTGAGAGATCAAAAAAATACATGTTTTGTTTTACAGGTCTTGTTTTAACTTGCCCTTGACCACCCAGCAGAAAAACTTAAACATGATGCTTAAAACATAAGGATAATTTAATATGCTGAGCTGTAAAAAGCTCAAATCAACAGCTTCCGCCATTGTCAGTTTCACCAGTAGTACACTGCAATTATGGAACATTTGGTTATATATACAACTACCTTCTCTTAGATCAAAGAGAAGAAATCTATTGCACCAGTAACCATTAGAAAATTTATCATGTCTACCCTCTGTACCGTGTATAACTACAATGAGGACAACAATATGCATTTTATCAATTATTGTGAATGTTCTACTAACATATTTTGAAACTGTCACATTGTAATTTCTTATTAGAAGTAATGAAAAAGAAAAGTGAAATTTAAAATTCACATGATATATGTACATTGAAATGCTTTACTGTAGTACACTTTTCACCTCCACAGAGGTCACTGTAAAGTCCAAGTACAGTAGCAGCTTGGTTCATTTGACAGAATTTTGCTTCTGTTTACAATCTGCTTTGGTTGAAGAACATGAGAGTAGCTATTTTATGTGAAAGAATAGGAGTGTGATCAAACTCCCTAGAATTATGAAACAAACTACCTTTGAAAACCAAGGTACAATTGTATTTGATAATGTAAAATTGAACACTGTCTATTAATTCTCAGCCTAAGAGATATATTTCTGGGAATGATGCTAGCAACTACCATAATCCGATACTTTATAAATAAAACTTCCATCTTCATGTAGGACTTTATGGACCATATGAATATAGATCAGTCATCTGATATGTGTAAGAAACAATACCAGGTGTTACACTTAATAGTGCAGCATAATATTTTGCAGGCATCAGGAAAAGTGTTCTAATGATGTTGGTACCATTAGAACATTTTCTGAGATATTTTTAGAAATTCACCAAAATTGAGTAAATAGAAGATACTGTGTAAGGATCTTAAGTTTCAAATTCATTTTTCTGCCATCAATATTTAAGAATCCATGCCTACTAAGTTAAATAATTATACAAATCTAATATTTTCCCTGACTTTGGGCGGGGGCACAAGTAACCTCTTGTCACTGACAATATATCTAGCATGATTATAATTTCCTGTGGTGACTAATACGTGAAAAATTATTATCTTCTTAATTTGCTTTAATTTGAGGGATTTAAAATGAAGTCTAAGGTCATTATTAGAATTCTATTTGCAAAATATGAAGGGAAAACTTAGAATTAAATTGAAAGAAGAAAGGAAGAAATGCCATCACTGACGGTTAGCTGGTGTGACAGCCAAGGGCAGTACTTGAAAATAACCCTTATGGAATTAAAACAACAAACAGATGCAAAGGTAAAGAAAATAAGAACATCAATACAAGCCTTTCTACACCAAAGCTTGCAGCTCAAAAAGTTTAGTTAAGTTTATCAAGAATAAAACACCCAAACCATTGTGAACATGTCAGCAAAATTAAAAGTAAATCCTTAAGAATATTATTTCAATCAAAATAATGAAAAATACCAAACTCCATAAAATCAAGTTAAGCAGTTTTCTCTACAAGAAAGCCTGTACACACAGTTATACATATAAATGAGATCCAAGGATATAGAAATGAAAATCAAATACATGAAATCATGAAAAGATTATGCTTTAAGGTAATATTAGCAGAACCAGAGCCTTTGAAATCAAATTGAAAAGCAATAGAAATCGATGGGAAATGAGTAAAAGGGGTAATCCAATTCAGCATAACAGGAAATAACTAAAATGAATTGTAATTAGGTACATAATGACAGTGGTTGCTTCAAAAATGTTGATTTGGATTTGAGATAATGTAAATTTAATGTAATGATCATCTAAATAAGACAAAAAAGAAGTGAAACACACAATTGTATAGCATCATAACTACAAAAAATAATATTTACTAAGAGGAAGTCAGAGCTGAAGGAAATTGAGCAACGGATCAGTGCAAGAAGCCTGCTGCACAAACAGGAAGTTGTTGCAGCAGAAGGTATGTGGGAGAATTCCTTGAACTCCTAAATGGATGGTATGCCAACTGCATCAATAGCTGCCATGCTTTATTAGCAATCAGAAATACGACGTTAATACTATAATTGTATAAGGACAATGAAACTAGAATAAAATGTTATTCACATTCATTTTACAAATAATTTTTGAATTGCATTATAAAGCACAAAATGTGATTAATAAAAGCAAAACAGAAAATTACCGTTTTTAAATTTTTTTATGCTGACATACACATTCACTTGGATTGAATACAGTAATTTCTCTTAAAAATATGAATTATAAGGTTAATATATTTATACAGACCTGCTCAATAAAAAAGGAAGAATTATGACAAATCACAGAAATGAATAATTTAGAATTATATATAAATGTTGTATAGCAAATTATTTTCTTTTAATCAAATCCATGCATGTTATGCTTGGCTACGCATTTGAGTTCATTTTTTATTCAGAAAACATGTATTTTCCCTCTATAGCCGAACCCTACATATATTATATATATTATAAATATATATTAGATATTATATAATAAATATTAAATATAATATATATTATCAAATATAAATAAGAATAATAGAACAAAAATGTGAAGACTCCGAGAGGAAAGTAAGGAAGGAAGTAATAAAAGAAAAAAGGAAGGGAGATAGAGAGATAAGGAAGGTTTAAAATATCATATATTTAGTGAGCCTTGAAGATATCCCTTGAATATACTTCAGCATATTTTCTGCATTGTCAGATTTTCAGAATATTATGTTATAAGCTCAGTTACTCAAGATGTTGCTCATGGATTCTTCTGAGAAAAACTTGACCTTTCATAGACCCACAATACTGAAACTCCTTTTAACCACTCTCTAGAATTTATTCTCAAGTTCAAACATATTTATTGGATGTCTTGACCTTTAGAGACATTTCTTAGCCTTTTGTTTTTGTGCTCTCTCTCTTTCTCTCTCTCTCTCTCTCTCTCTCTCTCTCTCTCTCTCTCTCTCTCTCTGCCTCCCTGGTGTGTGATTAGAATATGTTCTGAAGTACTTTCTGAAAATGTTGACATGTCAGATCATTTTTGACATGTAATATTTATTTCTGAAACATCAATTTTTTAAAATCATTTTTATGCTCGTGGCCTAATTGGATACTTACACTTTAATTATGGCTTTATAAAATGTTGCTGCTTTTGGATCTGACTTTAACATCAAACACTTTGGATTGGAGCGTTGGCCAAATAGCTCAGTGGATTAAAGCACCTGCAAGCAGGTGCAGGGGCCAGGGGAAGCTGTAAACAGGCAGATCACTGCTAGTCTAATCTAGCAGTGAGACCTTGAACACTCTGTAAATCCTTCCTTAAAATACAAAACTTAAGTATATAAATAAATAAATACCACTCTGGATTGGAAGATCAATTAGAAATCTTGTGATAAAAATAGGAGAACAGCAAGACGATCCTTCAAAATGTCCTCATTTTTTGATGTTTTGGACAAAAAGCAATGGATTAGTTACTGAGTGACCAGGCAGGGCAGGCATACTGTGTTCTAGTGTTTACTCAACTGATTTTGTATCATCCTACCTGACTCTTAAATAACTCCATGAAATGGTTCTGAGGTAAATTCTCAAGATGACTCATATTGACCACAAATAGTCTTGTGCCTGCCTTGGTGTGGAGGAGCAGTTCTGATGGAGAATCCAATATGGCATCAGTGCAGCTGAGGCACAGAGGTGACAAATTCAAGCAATGAAGCCAACGGTCAGAGAAAATTCACAATGGTTACGAAGTAGAGGATAGCATAGATATAAAATGCAAAAAACAGTCTAAAATTTTTTTTAAAGATATTATTCAAAATAAAGAAAAAAATAGAACACAAAAATCACAGTTTACCCAGGTGTGATGATACATGCCTTAATTCCAACATTCAGCAAGCTGAGGTAAAAGGGTCATTTTGAGTTTTAGTCCAGCTTGGACTTCAAAGACTTCAAAGTGAGTCTAGGGTCAGTCAGAACTGTGTAAGAGATCCTGTCTCAAGAAAAAAAAAAAAACTGTGTAAGAGATCCTGTCTCAAGAAAAAAAAAAAAGAATAAAGCTCCCCACAATTTTAATGTCGTGTAAAATGTACCTATTGTTGCAAATGATGTTCAGTTTGGTAATCATTATTTCTATAATTTATAATTGTTGTAGCATATCTATCAAGTTGAAAGATTCCATTCATTAACATATAAAACCATTTATTTCTGTCATACAGTGTATATATATTTAAATAAAACTATAATAATGTATGCGTGAAATTAGATTTTTACATATAACTGGAAGAGATATTAACCAATGGGAGTGTATTTTGTATATGTTTATGAATAAAGTGATTCTTATGTTACATAACCCCAATAATTAAAACATTAATTACTTAGAAGAAATATACCTTTTAATTATTTATAAGTGTATTAGAAAAATCATTTTAAAATAACAATGAATCTATTCACATTAACTTTGCAAATTATTAGGGAAAGCTTGTTTAGAATTTCTTTATATGTTAATCTCATCACTATACAGGTATGCACTGGAAGAATTTCCACTGATGTAACTGCTCATGTAGTTGGAAGATCTAAATAATAAAAACTGGTTAATGTTAAGATTTACAGATATTTGCAAGTCCTTCCTGAATCCATGATTTTTAGGACACAAGTGGTCTAAAAATAAGCTCAATTTAGGAACTTTTTGAAATCTTGAAAAATGAGCATAATGCAATATAGCACAATGAACTTACAACAAGTTTTCATATATTTTGTACTATCTCAAAGCATAATAATGCTAGCCAACCCCCACCATAATAATCCATGGCTAAGGAGAAAGAATTACCCTAAGGAAGGAATTTCTAGACATAAATTAGAGACGTTTACTTGAGAATATCACTCTCATCCTTTTATGTTGAGCTTTGTGATTAGGTCAATAGAAGATTTTTCTTTTCTGTATTGTTATTTGGAATACACTTTAATTTTCCTTAATATACCTTTACATTGCCTAGTGATGAGATTTTTAGTGATTAAAATGAACTATGAACATTTTTATTTTATTTATTTATCTATTTATCTACCTATTTATTTATTTATTTATTTTAATGAGCAGAACATATTTATTGAGGGAAAGAAAGCTCCTCTCCGAAAGAGGGACAGGAGGGGGGTCCCGAGTGGGTGTCCCCCTGAACTATGAACATTTTAAATGACAACTATTAAAAGCTCAATTTTATAAGATCTTTGAACTTCTGTATACAGTTCAGTAAATAAAAAAAGGTCATTTGAAGACAATAAATAAAACATCATGTAAAATTATTTCACATTTTTC
>PVJA010001341.1:32539-83451 GCA_004027025.1 Myocastor coypus
TTTTTTTTTTTTTTTTTTTTTTTTTTTTTTTTTTTTTTTTTTTTTTTTTTTTTTTTTTTTTTTTTTTTTTTTTTTTTTTTTTTTTTTTTTTTTTTTTTTTTTTTTTTTTTTTTCTAGCACGAAGAATATTTCAGAAATGCTGGTTCATTGTTTTCAGTGTTAAGTAATATTCACAGGTGACTGATACTTAATTCATGTCATCCAGTCTATGTTTGGGGGGATTTGATGTTTTCTAAATTCTCTAATAAATCATCTGAGCCATGGTTCATGAGGGTGAAATGCAAAGTGAACTTCGAATGCTAAGTGAAAGGAGCCAGTACAAAAATACGGGTGCTTTATTTGATCACTAATGAGAGTACTCAACATAGTCCGAGGCCTGGGAACAAGAAAATAGAATGATGGTGTCTGAGTGCTTACCATGGGAGACGAAAATGAGTACATTTGGCTTTAACGAGTGAAGGTTTTCTTATTGTTTAAATGTGTTTTTAGTGCAGGGTATACAGGGCCTCACTATGTAGATTGGACTTGTAGGAATCCTCCTGTTTTCAGCCCCACAAGCACTGAGATTACAGGCGTGCACCATCATGCCCAATCTCAGTCGCCATCTCAGCACACCCCAGGGGAGGACCCAGAGGTTTTCATTTTTTGAGTTGAAGATATTCTGGAGGTTAAACAGCAACATTAATCAACAAAATAATATGCATCACTCAAGTATCTGCTTAAATATGATTGAGACTGTATTTGCTATATGTATAGGTTTTAACACAATAATAATTAACATAGGGAATATTCATGTTACTTAATTTACTATTAGAGTGTATTGGAAACTGTATTTACTGGTTGATTTTAAACGTTTGCAAATATCTAAATCATGTATATTTATGCCGGTAAATACATGTCAAGAACATACAGTGGTGTATTTATCAAATAGCTTTTATTGACAAGTGCAAACTAGTATGGGTGTTCAGAACAGCAAAAAATCCTCAAGACAATTTTTGTTTTCTTTGCTTTCTATCAGTGAGCCTGTGGAACTATTTGCTTTGAATCATATTCTGCGGTTACGTTCTCCCCTGATACAGCCAAGCAGGCAGACCATATTTCAGCAGCGCGGCTGTGGAAGGAAGGAAATAAACCTTGATGAAGTTGTTGACATGGACGTCTCTTTCCCGACTCTATTGGAATCATTCCACCTGCTGCTGACTCCAGTGAAATAGAATCTTTGCTTTCAGGCTTTACTGATTGTCTTAAAGAAACAGAGTGTAAGGAATAAAATGAGAGCAACAAAGGGATGCTTGGGCCATGCAGTCTCCACTTGGATATAACACTCTGACCCACAGAAAACCAACAGTTTCTGTTTCAGTCCTTCTGCATGCACGGAAGGTTACACGTGTGGATATATTCCCTCTAACTAACTTGATACATTAGTAGCTCAATATTCCTTGATCACGGTAAGATGCAATTTTTTTCTTAATTTTATACGTTGAAGTCTATTTTCCCATTGTAAAGAATTAACAGAAATTTCCAAATAAGGGCACCCGGGCTTGCATTCCAATCTGCAGCTAAGCATAATCCTCTTCTCCATTTGTAGTGAAATATGTCCCAGGAAGTAGGAACTTACCTTCAAACTTATCTCTTCGTGCAGACACAGAAATGCTTTGCTAAAATAATTGCAAGCCTCCTTTGAGTGAATGAGCTTTGGTTTTCAAAGATTTCTCTTGCTGCATTCTGCAGTTAGCATGACCTACAACATGGAAATGTCCATGTTCTATAGGAGACTAAACCTCTTCAGATAGATACTGATGGATGAGGACCAAGAAAACGATTCAGAAATATCTCCTGATCGTTTTCAAGTATGTAGATAACAGTTTGCAAAATTAAATGAAGATAAATAAAAACATTTTCTGTGCAAGAACTTATAACAATATATGCCATTTCAATGTGCATACCATCATGGAGAATTCACACATTTTGAAATGCCTGTGATTAAGGGTCACTATTTTATCTAACATTAACTGATACTTACATTGCTTTAGGGGTATCTTAATGTCTGTAATGTTTATTAAGAACATCTGTACCATGACTTGAGAAGGCACTTGGCTTGTAAAACTGCAGCGCTTCATAAATGCATGACAGTGGTATCAGTTACTCAGAAGTGGGAAGATATATTTTGTGTAAGTGTTAAGAGATGACATATAGTTTAGGAGGTTTGAGTATAAATCTGCTTCTCAAGTTCATTTGGTACATTTTATTGGTAAGAACATAAAGCTCTTTTGGCATCGGTAATTACAGTAATGAAATGTGGATAATTACCTGTATCTTTCTAGAAACTAATATTTGTAAATAGCCACCTCGGTCACAAAAGTGTGCCACAAGATATAAACACAGAAACACTATGGATTCTCTCCCTTTATCTATGAATTTATTCTCAATATTTTTGAGCTATCTCTAAGTGGTTTTCCTTTTACAAAATGTGACAACTTTCTGCCAGTTCTCATTGAAGATTCTTGTAAGCACATAAAGAAATGTCATCTGCAAAAGTAACTCTTGTTACCTTTATTGGCTACTATAACATCAAAGAAAGTCCATAATGTTGTTAGATGGAGAACTTTTTCCACTGGGTGGTGTGTTAAAATTTTTCTTAATGCCTATTTGCGACTAATATTTTGCATATCTCTGCACAGTTTATAGTGATTTTGTCATCAATACCTGACTCTAAATGGCAGTTATTTCTAATATAAAATTTGTATAAATGCCATTTTTCTTAACTCTCAACCATTCATACTTAAGAATGTGGCATTATTTGTTACTTAGTATCTGAGTGGAGCATTTGATTTTTATTTTGACATCAGTACAAAATATAATGGTAACTACATCTATTGTTGATTTTTTTATTTTACACGAAAAGATAAAATAAAATTTCATAGCAAAATAGTAGGATTATAATAATAGTACTCTATAGGTCATTATCTTTAAAGTAGTTGCTCAGAATACAAGATGTAGGCATAAGAATTTCTCTGTATATTAGCAAAATTTTTCCTTTTCAGTTAACTAAGAGACACTAATAGTATAATTGACTTGCACTTTTTCCTTTTGTCTTCCCGGTCTTGCCAATTTCTACCATCTCAGTTTTTCTTTCTTTTTTTCAGTAAATTACTCAGATTTTACAATATGCTTTGTACATTTTAGACCTGAGGGAGAAAATATGACGCAGGAACTTTTGACTTTTTTCACCAGATCCACCCATATGCTCGTCTAGTCAAGACCTATGAGTGTGCACTATGATATGATACCTAGAAATTGTGCAATATGAGCCGGGTGTGGTGGCGTGCACCTGTAATCCCAGCACTCAGGAGGCTGAGGCAGGAGGTTGGGTGCGAGTTCGAGACTAGCCTGGGCTACAAAAGTGAGCTCAAGGCCAGCCTGAACTGCACAGTGAGACCCTGTCTCAAAAAGACAAAAAAAAAAAAAAATGTGCAATATGCCAAACCACCTTCTAGACTTTGAAGACATCTATTTAAAGTTAAGAATATTAATATGAATACCAAAGTTTCTTCAATCTTTTGAAAACATAAAAGGCAGATATTATAGCCGTCCTACACACATTTCTAAAAATAAAGCTAATCCAAAACAAACAAATCACCTCAGAACAAATAAAAAATTCAGAGAAAACCATAAACAACAGAGAGGTTTATTCTGAACAAGGTAAAAGCACAGCTCTTAAGTATTTTAGCCATATCATTGAAGACTTGAAGCTAAACACCTGGGTAATCATCATTTCAAGAGCCCCACCAATTACCACTCTCCAACCTCACTAACAGCAAATAGTTGGGTTTGGGTGGTGTAATATGAAGGATAATATATTGATACCTTAAACAGTAGTAATATATAAAGCTAAAAACTAACATTACAAATCCATGATTAAATGATGTTGTGGCTTGTGAGAGATAGCTCGGCAATCTGAAGTGTCTACTTAGGCATGTGCAGGGACTGCGGTTCAATATCAGGTACCACAACCTGGGCCAGCCCCATCCCGAGGTCAGCATAAGCCAGCTACTACAAAATGAATAAATAAATGATTAAATAAAATCAGTAGGAAAATTTCTTGAAATCCTAGACTCTTAAAATTCAAACGTTTTGTCTACATTGTTTTTAAAAAATTTTATTTATTTGGTGCGAGGTCTGGCTACACAGTTCAGACTCACAGTGATCCTCTTTTGTCTCAGTTAGTCTCCCAGTGCTACGATTATAGGCGTGCACCACCATGTTATGTTGGCTTTTGGGGCAGGCATGTTATGCGGTACTGGTGATTGAACTTGGGTCCACGCACTTATCAGGCAGGTTCTTAGACCTTCAATCTACCTCCCCAGCCCTAAAATTCAGACCTTTAAAACTTTCCTCATTTTTCTTAGATTCACATGTATTTAAATTTTACTATATAAAATATTTAGTGTGATTCTCATTTTTGTAATTATTCAGAGAGAATCCATGCATATGTGAATACTTGTTTTCGGCAAACCAGGTTTAAATTACAGGGAACAGAACAAAGGGAAATGGATATGTCTGTCTTCTAGGAGAGCTTGAGCCCAAGCCACACACTGTAACAGATTTTACTGATGTAGAACTCTATGGGCAGCTTTCATTAGTACTTCAGTTATCTAGATAGGATATCAAAAGGGTCTCAATCTGCAGTGATAGTTGCAGATATTTTTTGCAAATTATACATTCTGTAAGAGATTAACACAAAAGGACAATGAATTGACAAAGAGAGAGTGAAAGGAAATTTGCCAATAATCCAAACGTGCTAGTCATTACTGTTTATAATATGTGAAACACCGGTGAAAATAATTTATCAATTATTTTCTTGGTAAGTCCTTTCTTATCATAAAATGTAGTGGTATCCCACAGATGAGGCTTTCTTGAGTCCTGACTCAAAATCAGAATAGCAGACCAATGTGTGTACTACCCCCTGGGAACTGGATATTTTCTACAAAATGTGACCCAAGGTCCTTGATTTTGAATCCCTGAAAGCTAAATTTTTTAAGCTTTATAATATATGCTGGAGAAAAAAAAAAAATATATATATGCTGGAGAATGGAGTTCCGCAAAACTCGTGATGTGAATGGGAAACCAAGACATACAGAATATCTAATAAGAGCAAGGAGTGCCGAGATAGTCATGTTAATCAAATAGAAGGACTCTTTATACATTGAGAATACTGCACACACATAAAAAGGACACATGGAATCACATATGTATGTGGATACTATGTCTTGGTATTTGATTTATATTCCAGCTTATGTACCATATACTTTCAAATAAATGAATGAAGAGAAAAATATTTCAGTGTTGTTACATCTTCCTGGTACGTCACACACACACACACACACACACACACACACACACACATACATGGTAAACATGAGAGTTACTTTTATTTATTTATTTATTCTTATTTCAGAACTTTTGTTTGTTTGTTAATTTATTTATTTTATGGCCAGCTCAGCCTGCCCTCAGGGCAGGGCTGGCACAGCATGTGGTGCTGGGGATCAAATCGCGGTCCCTGCAGCCGCCTAAGCTTTCCTAAGCAGGCGCTTTAGACCACTGAGCCATCTTGCTGGGCCCCAAGAGTTAATTTTAAACTTGAATTTTAGAATTGATAGTATTTTGCTCTTTGATTCTCTCACTTCAGTTGAGACTTTCCGTCAAGCGACATGGAATGTTGCTGTCTTTTTCTCTGCCTTAAAAGGATGCAGCCAGACACTGAAGGTGAGTGTGGAGCTGCAGCTTCCAGTGATGACTTGTGGGAAGGGTCAGAAGTCCAATAGAGAAGCAGATGAGCTTTTCCCAAGAAAGTAAACATCACCTTCAGAAATGGTCCATGGAATGTAATGAGAGGATTTTCTTTCTCTTTCTACCATACTTTATCTATCTACAAATGTGGCATTAGTGTTTTCCATTCCAGTTCTGTCAAATATCTTTTCTTTTAAATTTTACTTTATTTTACCAACAGAAGCTCAGAAACTATAATGTGTAAAATGGAGAACTTGCTTTTTAAATCACACTGTGATTTTGTTGAAATTAGCACTCCTCATTGGAACATCGTCATTTCAATCGCAGTTGGGAAATCTCTCTACATTTCCCTTAGAACCTGAAAAAGAGTAAGAAACAGAAGTTTGGCACTTAAGAGACAGAGAGAATTCTGCAGCTGAAGCATTTCCCAATTATGATGGCTATAGCCTCATTTGTCTACAAAAAAGCAAACGATGTAACTCATCACATCTGCTCCCTATTTATCTTGAAGTCACATCTGCTAACTTTCCCAACACAAACATGCTGCTGTGCTTTTTCTTGCAGTTGGCATAGCTCAGTTGAAAGCAGAAAGGACAAGTTCTGAATCCAAGTGTTTCGTCTACCTTCCGTTAGAGGAAAGCAATATATTTGTGGAAATCTAAACATAACACCATATTGAGGATGGAGGCTCACTCAGAGTGGAGCTGTTTAGTAGAGCATGTGCTTGGGATGGGAATGGCCTCTACATACAATCCCAAGTACCCAGATAGGAACAAAACAGATTCAAAAAACATTGAATCTCGACTAAGAGGAAGAAAGAAGAAGTACCTATATTTAAATGTCATACTATTTTGTTGATTTTATTATTTTATTCATTTTAATGAGAAAAATTACAATAAAACAGTTTCAAAACATGTTAGCAGGACAGTTACAATAATTAATAGATTGTATATTGTTGTCTTCATAGTGTTGTTCAGAGGACGAAGTGCAGACATGATATTTTGTCTAAATAATATTAGTGCAAACCTTTCTTCTCAATGAAGTAAGAGACAGCAGCTGTATATCTATGCTATCATATGTATTCTTTTTTTGCATCTAATGTCATAACAATTATTGTTATACTCTCTTTAATGAAAATGTTTGTATTAAAAAGGTAATGAAAGAAAACAAGAACCAAGAAAAAATGTCAGAATTGCCCTGCCATAATGTTGTATATATTTTGATTTCTAAATTCTTGTGATTTTTTTTTAAAGAAAGCAAACTAGCTGGATGTGGTGGCTCACGCCTGTAATCCTAGCACTTGGGAGGCTGAGGCAGGAGGATCAGTCTGAGTTCGAGACCAGCCTGGGCTACAAAAGTGAGCTCAAGGCCAGCCTGAACTGCATAGTGAGACCCTTTCATGATGAAAAATTTAAAAAGGAATGATAGTTCAGCTGACCAGAGCACCTCCTTAGGCAGAGTACAGGGGCTGAGGTTTCATCCAGTGCTGGACCCACCCCGAGGGTGTGCTCAGACTGTGGTGATTGAGACTGGGCATGGTGTTATCCACCTGTAATCCCAGCCCTCTGGAGGATGAAAACAGGAGGATTAGTATCAGTCTGATCTGTGTAGTCAGGCCCTGTAGACATTGAAGAATCTGTTCCAAATATACATATTTTTAAAAGAGGGATTGCAGAATAGAAGGAAGTAGTCAACAGACCTCCCCCTAAAACACCAGTACCAGTAGTAATTATTTGCAGAAAGCAAATCTATAGTGCCTAATGCTCCTGAAAACTGACAACTGCCTAAGAATTCAAAATAGTCACATAATGAAGATAACTGAACTCCAAAAATCAGAATTGACAAATCCAGGAAGATAAAGAAGAGCAGTATTATACATTTTTTAAAAAAGAGAAAAAAAAGAAAACCATGAACAAGTACCAAACAGAAACACCGGAGTAAAAGACTGTAATATTTGAACTAAATAGTGCAGAGGACACACCTAGCAATCTTAATCATTCTGAATAAAGAATAAATTAACCAAAAATAGCTAGTGGATTAGCCATTAATTAATTAATTAATTTATTTATTTATTTTTTGGTCTTTTTGAGACAGGGTCTCGCTATGCAGTTGAGGCTGGCCTTGAGCTCACTTTTGTAGCCCAGGCTGGTCTCGAACTTGCACCAATCCTCCTGCCTCAGCCTCCCAAGTGCTGGGATTACAGGCATGAGCCACCACGCCTGGCTTAGCCATTAATTTAGACAAACAAATACAACTTAAACGTATAAAGAACAATGAAGAAATCTGTCAGTATTTATAAGCCACAATGAAGTCGAACAATGCATATTTTAAGGCAGTGTTAGGAGCAGAGAAAAAAAAAAAAAAGAACCACAGATTATTTAAATAAATAATGTCAAAAATATTCAGATGACCCCGCAATGGAAATAAGCATCCCAATCTCTATGAATATTAGCCATCTTTGAATTGAAAACAAGACCAGAAAGAACACAAAGACAAGTCCTCCTGATGAATGTAGATGTGAAAATTTTCAGCAATGCTAACAAAACAATTCTATAGCACATTCAAGTCTGCATAAATTGATCAAACATTATTCATTCCTATGTACAAGGAAGCATTGATATTCACAAGTTAATATATATGAGAGATCACATATGATAAAACTCTTTGAAAATTTCTATACATTTACATAATCTGAGCAAAATTTTGTGATCAAAATGTCTACACAGAGTATGATAAATTAATTATTACAACAATAAGACAAGCTTATTTTTTACATTATCCTAGGTAATGGGAAGCTCAACACTCCTCCCCTAAGACCAGAAATAAAGCAGAAATTCAGGCCTAGGAGTCCTAGCCAAAGCAAGTAGGAAAAAGAATTCAACAGATCAATTTTAGAAAATTTGTAAAATTTTTTTTTTTGCTAAAAAATCATGAGTTCATTAGCATTTAAATCCCTAAAATTCTATTCAGATCTTGAAAAGTAGTAAGCAATTTTGAAAAGCTATAGGACAAAAAATGAAAATAAAAACTAATTTTGTATCCATATATAATGTCAAGATACAAGAAGAAATTTCAGTACAGCTCCAATAATACTAGTATTTGAAAAAAGCAATTGTAGGTGGTATTTAGTTGGTAGAGGAAATTTTATGCAAGAAAAATATAAAACCATTGAAACACGAAATAAAAATTGATGAAAGAGAATCCTGTGTTCTTATTTTTTACTATTTATTTCTATTTTATTAAGATTTAAATAAGAAATAAATATCTGTCAGGTATTTTATGGAAAACATTTTAATAAACCTTTAACACTCTCTACACTAAATCTCTACTTCTTTTAAAAATACACCTAGACAACTCATAAAATTTAGAGAACTTTTTCTACTTTTCAAGATGTAATACTTTATGTTTTATTTATTATTTTAATAGGAACTAACAATGTATATCTCCTTAGTAGTACATTTCACCATTTGATACAATGCATACCATTCTCCTCCTATTAGGTACACAGAGCACAGGGTGTAGAGGTTATGATTTTTCAAATTATTATTGGTACAACCAAATTTCTTCTCGTTGAACTGAGAGAAAGTAGTTGTATGTGCAATCCAATGTTTGATAATCACAGAGGGTTATTGGTAAAACTGGTAATGTTGGAAGCTTTTGATTTAAGCCTTTTACAGCTCAGCATTCCTGTGTTTTATGCCTTGTAGATAAACTTTTCTGCTGGCTGGTTAAGGGCAGGTTTAAGCACGACCTGTATGGAAAAACATGTAATTTTTGTATCTCTCAAAGTGAGTCAAATCCCCTCAGTATTTAATTTGGAGTCAGATATACTGCATTGTAGAACTGTTTTCAGTGTCAGCCATCTGGAGGAGTGACGGTCATTGCTTGACCAGTGTGCTCTCTGTGAAAGATTTCTCTCTACATGACTCTGCTTAGACACATTATACTTCATTTATCCCTTTCCTCTGTAGTCCCATAATCTCCTTGAACAGAAAATTTCAGAAACCACTGAGTTATAGGATGGTATAGCACAGATTCCCTTATGTCCTGGGTCCTCACTGACCTTGAAGAGCTAGGGCCAAAATATTGGCTCTCCTTGTATTCCTTCTTTTTCTCTATTTTTTGGCCTGAAAACTTATATTCTTACTCCACCAGAATAAAAGCTTAGTGATATTATTACTCTATAACATAGGTACTTGAGCATGACATAATTGTCTTTCTGAATATCAAACATCTTAGAATTAACTAAGTTTTTGACACCAAGGGTAGCAATGTGTAACAGTAAAAAATATGCTTGGAATGCCTGTCATTCTGGTCTAATAGATGTGTGATACTGCTACTGTAATTTCAATTACTGCTATACTCTCTTTGAAGTAAATGGTTGGTTTATAATAAAACAAAAAAGGTATTAAATAACAGTAAGAGAGTAGAAAAATGCCACGGGATTAATTGGCTGTAACTTTGTACATACTTAGATTTCTAAATGTGTGAAAATTGCTCTTTCATCACATCCTATAGAGATTTAATAGAATATGTATGATTCAAGATGTAATTTTTTATTTATTGTTTCATTAACTTGGTTTTTTGCCATTCATTTTGTTATTTATTTATCCTTTAATATTCTCACATACAAGAAACAATGTGATACTAAAGTATGTGTGTACAATTGATTCCCCTTAAGAGGATGTTATGGTCTTAAATTGTACACAGTAATATAGCAACATTTTTCATGATATCTAAAGTAATTTACAGTTTTAATTTAATCACATCAACGTTTCAATGTTACTTTTCATGGATATGAAGTCTTGAAATTCATATGAAATCACTTATATCTCCACATAGTCAAAGCAGTGGTGAAAGTATCATTCTTCCTTATTTTAAATTATATTCCAAAGTTAAAGAAATCAAAATAATTATAGACACAATAATTGAACAGTCAAGAACAGTGAAATATAAAGAAACGTCTACATGAACAATTAATTCGTGAAAAGAGAATTAACTAAGCACAATGAGGAAAAAAGTATTAAATAAATGGAGCTGGGAACACACAATTTTCACATACAAGAGAATGAATGTAGATTCTTTGCTTAAGCACATTAAAAATAGCGTGGAAATCAGTGTCCTCAAAAACTAAGAAAGTCCCATTCATACTAGCTATTCCCCTAGTGGGTATTTTTGAATAACTGAAAATGCCATACTGTGGCAATATATGTGCACCCATGTTTATAGAAGCACAATTTGTCATAGGTAAATCTTGGAAACAAGCCAAATGCTCATCAACTGAGGAATACAATAAAAAATGATGTGAAATTTCTATATGATGGAGTGTTACTAAGTTATAAAGAAAGATAAACTCAAGGCTTTTATAGATAATTGGATTCAAAGAGATATCATACTCATAAGTGAAATAAATCATACCTGCACATATAAACATCATATGGTATTCAAAGTGTAAATATCTGAGAGAGTAAATAAAATAAAAAGGTGTAATACATACTGTGAAAGGGAAATAAATATTTATTTTTATTTTTTTAAATATTTTTTATTGTTTCAATTTAACAATGGTTATATTACATATTTTCATCATCAGATCAGTTTAGATTAATACATATAGGTATATAAGATTGATCAAACAATTAAACATTTACCCTTCTAAATCAACATTATTTTTCCCCCTTTTTCTTTTCCCCTTTCTTTTCTTTGCAAGTTGACATATTGCATATTGTCCTCACAATCGTTCTACAGAGTACAGTGTGTGGGCATGACCCACCTCCCATTGATGTTGCTTAGAAAAAGAAAGAAAAAAAAAAGAAAAAAGAAGGAAAAGAATATATTTCTCGTTGGGCTAAGAGGAAGCAGATACATACACAGTCAAATGTTCTGCAATTGTAGTGGGCCACCATTAAAGTTTGTGATGTTGGAGGCTGTTGAATCTAAGCCTCCTAAAGCTCATCTCACTAATCTAGCTCTAAGTTTCATTCATTGTAATTAAGCATTTTTTTTTTCTTGCTTGGTGGTCAAAGGCAAGTCGAAGCAAGACCTGTGTAACAAAACATTTTTTTTTTTTTATCTTCCAGGGTCAAATCCCCTCAGAATTAAGTTTGGGACCATAGACAGTACTTTGTAGAATGGTTGTTAGTGTCAGCCTTCGGGACGAGTCACAGCCATTGCTTGGCCATTTTGCTTTCTGTGAAAGCCTGAGAGAATGTTTTTCTCTAGGTGACTCTCCTTAGACGCAAGGGATGAATGAACTATAGTGCGTTTAGGGAAATAAATTTTTAAAGGGAAGGAAAAGGTAAAGGAGAAAAAAAGGAGGGAAAGGAAATATATTTGTATATACACAGTATAGCATGGAAAATTATATTGCTGATCATTACTGGTGTATTAATGTGACCAGTCAATGTTTAAAACCTTTTTCTTTTTAACTGTTTTTTTTCTTTTTGTCAACTTTGCATACCTTTCGTAATCTAAACAACTAATTTGAAGACAGCTATATGCAATATGACAACTACTGTTGAATAACTCGCATTTTGTTTAGGGAAATTCTGTGTCATTTCTGATGTTTTCTTGTAATTTTATTTATTCTTTTTTTTGTAAAGAAGAATAAAAATCACTGAAGCCTCATTAAAAATTCAAATATACAATGTGATAAGTATTCTTACATAAAAAGAATAATATTAATATAAGTCTGAGGAAATTGTGACAGGTGAGATATATACCTAAAGCCTCATTAAGAGATGTTTTCATGATTGTATGCTCACGTTAAAAATAATGTATTTATTTGCTCCACATGTTGATAATATTATCATACCACAGTTAAAGCAGCTTTAATGAGCATTTCTATTTTTTTCAAAAAAATTTTATATTCTTGCATTGACTCACTGGTAATATATAATATTATATATATATATATATATATATATATATGTGTGTGTATGAAAATAAATAAAAAATATATATATAATGTTATGATGAATATTTAATTTGTTTAAAATTATGCAATTTATATTTTTCAAAATTGCAATGCCTGATGTTTTTAATTGCCTCTTGTCTGTTAAGCAAATATTTTGACTTGATGAAGTATTCCTTCAATAGGTCATGTGATGCTTGATGCTTTCTTCTCTCCTAGGTAGCAATGCAAGACATGGAACATGCCTACTGTAATTTATTTTCATGTTATATGTGCATCTATATGATTCACATACATGTGTAATAGTAGGCACTTTTGTATAATTGCAATCTTTGTCAAGTACTTATATTATTTGAATTTGTAGAATAATATGACATCCTACAACACAGTAAAATCTCACTTTCTCTTAATATAAGCTTTAGTAAGAGTGTGTACATATGATTTTCCTCAAAAACTCCATAAAAGAAGACCAAGATAAATATTCTCTTTTACTTCTTTGTTTCAGTTAAAAACATATTTAAACATGAATTAAATGCTAGGGTAGCAAAGTAACATATTTTTGAAATGTAGCAATTGTTATGATTTAGGTGTTGCCCTAAAAATTCATTAACTAGTACAGATGAGTGAAAAATATATAAACACTTCTTTTTCTTTTGGAATATCTAAAGTAATTAAAATCCATTTTAATTTACATATCTGCATTCACTTATCTAATAGAAATTTTTATTTAACATAAATTTTTATTTAACATAAGTTTTCTAATAAAAATAAATCAAAATACATTAGAATGAGACATATAGAACCAGAGTGCTGTCATTGGCAATGCAATTGGCTCCTTTTTTTTTTTTTTTTTGTCTTTTTGAGACAGGGTCTCCCTACGCAGTTCAGGCTGGCCTTGAGCTCACTTTTGTAGCCCAGGATGGCCTCAAACTCGTACCGATCCTCCTGCCTCAGCCTCCCGAGGGCTGGGATTACAGGTGTGCGCCACCATGCCCGGCCTACACAATTGACTCCTTGGTGCCAAATTTTTGAAATTGTTACTGTACTGCCAAAGGAAGTAAAAACAAGCTAAAATGTATTATTGGACTAGAAGACATCACTCCTTTTTTTGCAACAAGAAAAAAAAAAATATTGGCCAAACGAAAAATTAGTGACTTGCTTTCCAAATAACTGAGTTTACTGGAAGTGATATTTGCAGACTGGGAGCCACAAGAAGGTTCAGAGTCAGACCTTTGATACAATCTGATGATACAATCCGATGGAGCAATTAATACAGTTAAAAAAGTTGTAGAGGCCATGTTACAGCCAGGATCTTCAGACCACCATGCTGGGCCTAGTTAAAGATGAAAGGCAGCTACCATTGTTTCTGGCAGAATGCAGTGGGAAACAGGTTGAGAGCTGTCACTGCACCAAGAACGTAGGGGAAAACACTTTATCACAGTCTTTCACAGAGCATGGCAGTACAGCACAGGCCTCACTTCCTCCTCCACCAGGCCTCCTATCTCATCCAAATTGTTGGAAGGAGAGATACACAAGAAGAGAACTGCGAAGGTCACAGAGCAGAAAGAAAGGTCACTGAAACACTGAAATATGATTTGAAGCTTGTAAATGTCTCACTTCACCTGCATTTCAATATCACACAAAGAAATTTCATCACCATTACAGTAGGTTCTGCAACAGGTGTTAAAAGACATAGAAGCTCTCTGCTAGGCCTTAAGGCCTACCACCTCAGTCAGGAGAGGTGGTAAATCATGGGCAATGAAGAAACATGAAAGTTGATATATTCATAACTACCTCCAAAATAATATAAGAAGCTCAACTTACCAGAAATCTATCAGAAGTATAGACATAGATGATGCCTTTAATCCCATTTTACTGTTATACATCTAGCTTTAATGAAATGATTTAAGCAATCTCTACAGACAACAATAGTGTGAACAGTATATCAACACCAATGAGTCATAGCACAGATATTCCAGTTCTCAGAAAAAAATAAAAATAAACACAGTGAATATGTAAACATCATTAAAGCAAAAAAGTAAACAATGTAGAAAGTTGCATGGGTAAGGTGTGAAGATAAATATATATGGAAGCTACTTAAAATAGCTCAGAAAGTAGTATAGAGTGGAGTACTGTATTGTAGAACTGTACAATCAATTGATGTCAGCAAATTCAGTAAAAGCAAGAAAGGCATCTTTGAGCAGAAGGATAGGTTACTAAAATGCCCCCAATCTGAAAGACAAAGTTATAATAATACAATTAATAATAATAATAATAATAATAATAATAATAATAATAACAACAAAAAGCTTTCTGGAAATTAATTCATAAACCAAGCCAAATCTAAAACTCTGAAAAAAGAAGCTAAGTGGACATCTTGTAAAAGTCAGGAAAAGTAAAGAAAAAACAACGAAAAAAAGATGTAAGACATAACGCTGATCAACACTTTTTTGTATCACATTTAAATTGTAGAAAGCAGAAGAAATCCCAACAAATATTGAAATGGCAGCAGAAAAGGCAAAAAGAAGAAAAATGGGGGAAAACAGCACCCTATGCATAGCATCATAACAAATTTCTTATCTGAAAATATGCAAGCATGAGGAAAGTGGAGTGAAATTTTAAATGCTTTGATAAAAGAAGCAGTCATTTAAATTCTTTCTTTTAAGCTTTATATATTTTAACGAGAAAGAATCAATGAGACAGTTTCAAACAGGTTAGTTTGGACAGTTACAATAATTAATGCATTGCATATTGTAGTCTCCAAAATAGTTGTTCGGAATACAAGATATACAGTTGTTAAAGCAAGTTAAAGCAAGACCTATATAACAAACTAACAAACAAACAAACAAAAAGGTAACTTGTATCTGACAAGGTCAGCTAAATTCTCTCAGGAATTATCTTGAAGCCATATACGGAATGTGAGGATTTTCTTTTCCATAAAGATTTCCTTGTCTACCAAATATGGGATTTTAATGTTACATCTGAAACTAACGTATTTCTCTTTTTATTTCTAACATTATTTATTTCCTTCTAATCACAA
Organism: Myocastor coypus; assembly: GCA_004027025.1. Classification (NCBI taxonomy): domain Eukaryota; kingdom Metazoa; phylum Chordata; class Mammalia; order Rodentia; family Myocastoridae; genus Myocastor; species Myocastor coypus. The sequence continues at coordinate 48,280 of PVJA010001341.1, forward strand.
CTTTCTATTGAAGAAAGATAAAGGAAACGAAATTCTTGGTAGTAAATAACCTTGTTCTTAGAACGTTGTCACTGGTTCAAAATTTACAAAGCAACTTTTGAGCGTATAGATATTTAAAATATATCTCTATGTGAACATAGATGTTAGTTTATGTTACTAAAATATCTGAGTTTATTTGGCTGATAATTTTGGGCAGCTGTGCTCATGATCAATTGGTCTTGTCATTTTAATATTGTGTAGAGGAACTATGTTACAGGAGGAGCATGCGGCAGTCCTGGGCACACACGGGCAGGAGAAGGAGGCTAGAGGAAGACCAGTGTCCTACTAAGCTACCCCACCTAGACACGCTACCCCCTCTAAATAGCAGCGCATGAAGCTCTTGTCATACAGATATTTTGCAAACATTTATCTAAGGACAACTCCATGGGGACATGTGTTAATCTGGGTTTATACCTGTTCTTTTAGGTTTTGTCTTACCTTATTTTTACATCGTGTCATTAAGTGTGTACATGTTTAACATTATTTCTTCTTGGAGAATATGCTTCAATAGGGTTATAAGGTTATAAAATCACTCTTTGTACTTTTAATTTTTCTTCCGATAATTTTCTCTTTTTTTAAAATCCGTATATAGTAATAGATTCCCCCGCCCCTGGGTCTTTTAAGGAATGGTCTACAGGGTGTTCAGGGTCTCACTATTAGATCAGATTGTAGTGATCCACTTGTTTACAGCTTCCTAAGAGTTGGAATTAGAGGCGTGCACCACTACATGAAGACTCAATTGCGCTCTAAGAGAGCGCCAGGGGTGGGAATGGCACAGCAGGTCTGGGAATAGAAGCCCAGGCCCTTGTGCCTGCTTGAAGGTGCATTAATCCTCTGAACTATTTGGCCAGCCCTGTGATAAATCTTTATCTCTGTAACTATTCATAGACATCATATGTAAACTAGGTATCTTATAGACAACTGAAGAGTTATAGAGTAGACTGAGTTTTGATTTTTATTTATTCTGACAAGCTATTTTTAAGTTTCTAAATTCTATATAATTCGCTTATATAAAAATTATTATTGATATATTGATTTTTACCAAGTCTCTTTTCATTATTGTGTGATATTTCTTTACCGTTACATTTTATGCTTGATTTCTTTAGATGATTCTGTTTTGATTCTCATAGTCCACCATAATTTTACCCTCATTTCTTATTTTAAAAAATTATGACTTACGATGTATTTTTTAGCATCAGTAATACTACTTCATTTTATTTATTTTTTTAAATTTAATTTTATTTTTTAGTATAAATTTAACAATGGTTATATTACATATTTTCATCATCAGATCAGTTTAGATTAATCGATATAGGTATATAAGATTGATCAAACAATTGAACATTTACACATTCAATCAACATTACTTTTTTTTTTTTTCTTTTCCACTACTTCATTTTATTGATTGTATAATTTATAGAGAGGTCACAATTTCTTCCACAAATAGCTCAGACATACTTTTCATTTCTATTATCCATACCATAATAAACAACTATATTGTTACTCTCATCACTATAATAAATTAGCTTTTAGAGTCACAAATAAAATATTTATTTCTTTGATACTATTTTCTTCTTTACATAGATATATTTTTCTATATAATATAGTTTTCCTGAAGAAAATCTTTTATCATTTCTTCATGATAGATTGGCGCATACTGAAGCTACTATCCACCAGAGTTCAAAATTATTTTTCTGTTACATTTGAAAGCTAATGCCAGTGACATACACATCTTGCTTTGTCTTGGCCTTAAACATCCAGCAGAAAGCTTTCACCATAAGATATAAAGAATAAAGCCATATAAATATGCTGAGCTGTAAGAGGCTCAAACCAATGGCCTCCGACATTGACAGTTCTGCTGATAACCCACTACTATTATGGACTATTGGACTGTACATAAAACTACTTTCTCTTAGTTCAATGAGAAAAAACATTTGTACTAACAGTGTTTAGAAAAGTTATCATGTCTGCGTCTTGCATTCTGAACAACTACAATAAAAACAATATGTTTTGTAGTAATTATTGTGGCTGTCTTTCTAAACTGTTTTTAATCTGTCTCATCGTTATTTTTTCTCATTAAAATTAATTAAAAAATAAAATCCTTTACATTAAGCAGACTGTTATGGTTTGTGTCCAGTTGTTCCCCCAAAGCCTCATGTAGTCATGGGGTGGGGACATCTAGAGTTTGAGATTAACTCATGAGCCACTGAGATTATGGGTTATCTAAGGATGGGATTATGGGTCTGAGTACTGCTGGGATTATGGGTGTGGTCTGAGGCAGATAGCCTGAAGCAGAGAGCCTGAATGAAATATAAGAGAGACAGAGAGTCTTTCTCTCTCTGTTGCCTCAGTTGCCATTGTGGGTGTCCCACTGCCATAAGCTGCTGCCCTCTGCCATGTGTCAGTGTGCCTTGGAGTGAGCTGAGTATAGACTGAGACCTCCAGTAACTGAGAGCTAAATAAAGTTTTCCTTCCTTCATTTTGGGTGTCTGGTATTTGTCCCAGCAATAAGAGAGGAGTAACTGAGACAGAGACTATACAAAAAGAGTGTACAGCACAATATAGAGAGTCTATATGGAAGGCAAAATACATCTCTTTATACTACATGATAACCTAACATATAAAATAAATGCCCTTCAAACCATACTTATTTTAAAAGGGAAATAAGTACATAGATAAGAGGAAACAGAGAAATCTATACAGAACTATTTAAAATAATTCACATTCTCTAGGGAAGGAAACACTCCATTCTTTCCATATGGATACCTCACTGTTTCTCCATCATGATGGGACAGAATAGAAATTAGGCTTTTTGTTTATAATTCTGACAATACTGCCCTGGGCAAAAGATTCAGATTAGTTTCAACAGTGATAACTCATACTGTATTTATGTTATACATCATTAAAGTGATAGAAGGATAAGGACATTTTATGTGTACTCCTCCACAAAAGATATATTACTTCAACTTAATCATGAGGAAAATACTGGACAAATCCCACCTGAGGAACATTTCATAGAATGCCCAGCTATTCAAAACTGTACCTATAAGAAAAATTTGAGGAAATATTTGCAACTGGAAATTCTAATAGATGTTTCCAAACTGGGACATACAAATTAGGACATCAAGACCTCTAACCTCCCTCTAATTATAAGAAAACCATGAGACTTATTTCAATTTTGAAAATCATATAAAACACTTCAGAACTTTTCCTCATGATTTTCCAGATCAACAAACCAGCAGAAGCCAGAAATTATTATAGCTAAAACCTAAGATAACGCATAATGACTAAGGAGTAATATTGATTCCTAGGAAAATAAAGTAGGAAAGTAGGAGAAAACTAAGGGACGCCGAGAACATTATGAAATTTAATTAATATCTACTTACCATATTTGATTCCCTTTTAGTGCCAAATATACTAGCGACATCATGCTAACAAGGGGAAAAATTTGGCGTGGGGTGTAAAAGATACCTCAATACTATGCTTGAAAATCTCATGAATTATTTTTCAAACACTATTAAAAATGATTAGCAAATAGCAAGGTTACCCAAGTAACACTTTCAAGTTAAAATTATTTTCGGGAAGTTTAATAATCCCATACTTTATTTCATAAGCCTATACTTTATTTATTTATTTATTTATTTATTTATTTATTTATTTATATTATTTGTATTATTTATTTATTTATTTCCTTGCTAGTTCTGGCTGCCTTAAGGGCAGGCGTGATGTGGTTTGTGGGGCTGAAGATTGCACCCTTGTCCCTTGCACCTGACTGCATTCGCTCAGATAATGCTTTAAACCACTGCCCTATAGGGAAAACACACAAGCCTCCACTTTCAATTGAAATATTCAATCAAAGGTATAATAAATAAAAAATTTAAGCATATATGGAAGTATAGTAAGAGCTGTGACTGTACTTTTAGACCTCTGCTGTTGCTTCTCATATTGGAGCTTTTATAGAAAAACAAAGAAATTACTTTTGATTTGCAAAACCATTTCCCTTAGTGTAACTTGAGATTTAAGAAAATACTTGGAGGAGCAAGTGAGGTGCCAAAATATGCCTTTTTATGCTCAGTGAAAATCTCAGCTGATACAGAGATGTAGGGAAGAAAACTGAGGTGGAAGTTGGTTGTGTTCCATGCTCTAACTTTTAGAAATCCTTGGAAGTGGTGGTGAGATTCCACAGAGAAATCTAAGAAGATAAGGTTAGAGACGGGGAACACCAAAAATGTGCATGAAACATCGTGCAAATGTCTCAGAATGTGAGAATAGAAATAAACATCTAGAGCATAGATTAAAAGTCATTATACCTTGGTACAGATTACAGCCATCAGGTGGAGCTCCAGCTTGGTCACCACATGGGAACAGCGAAACCTAAGCAGCACTCAGCTGAGGATTGTCTGAGTAGGAAGACTCAGGACATTTCTGCAACAACCAACTAGCAAAGGCAAGATAGAGCAAAACTTCCTCGGCTGATGCCAGCTTTCCTTTCTGTGGATACAGTAAGGGTACTTTGAAAATTCCACTCAGTTAGGGTAATAGAATAGTACTCCTTTTGAATTTGAATTTATATACTATCACCTTACGCAAGGCTGCAACTAGCATCTGTATTTTTTTAATCCTATGACAATATATGAGATGAAAATGATTAATGTGCATTTCTAAACCTTGATATGCTTAATCTGAAAGGTATGCTGCAAGAAAGCACTGACTCGAAACCTGATGGGAATGACAACCAGAGTAGTGGAAGCAAGTTAAGATGCCTTTGAAGGTGCCTTTTCCCTCCCAAACTGATCCCCCATTTTTAACTCTGAAGAAACCTTCTCTAGACTTTAAGGTATATTTTCTTTTATAGCAATCCTTACAACTCCAATTAAGCGGCTATCTTGCCAGAATTCAAGCATGCTCAGTAGGAACCCATTGATGCAACGGCCAGTCTGTCAAGTACAAAGGCATGCCGAGTCAATAAAGGTTTTATGCTTTAGTGGCCCTAATCTGGAAACTCCAGTTCAACTTCCACACTAATTAGCAAGGTGACCTTGAGAATTTGTCTTCACCTCCGTGAACTTCCAGTTTTTGTTTCCTAAAATTGAAACTAAATGAACTGCAAAGCTCCTTTTACCTCTAAAAACACTCTGATAATTTTTTTTTCTTTTAAGCAGATGCAACTTCCCTAGTCAGCCCAAATCTGTCATAACACATCAACCTCCTAACAAGATTGGTTCCTGAAACTTAACTGGATAGAATATCCTTACTTCAGTCCCTTGAGTTATTGAGAAGCTTATACATAACATTATTTCTCAGAAGCATACACTTTATAGAGATGAATAAAAGTTGCAAAACAAAATTAGATTTGTACATATATTACTAAAGGAAAAACACATCTGTTTCCTTCTCTGCCAAACTTTAAAAATTCAGTTTTTGCCTGCACTAACCAAAAGAAAGTAAATGTGCAATTACTCAGTGAATAATACAAACGGTGAAAAGAAGAGTCTAGACAACTCTAAGAAATCCTATAATAAAACTGCATTTTATTGTTTAAAGAAATCTGAGCTTAAATTTAGCATGTTACATATAGGAATTCAACAGCTTAATTAAAAGATACTTAATCTAGTTGTATAAAATAAAGTACCCTTCTTTATAGAAATTTGAGTGTCCGGAAGATAAAATTTCCTCTGCTTTCTGACTTAGAATTGAGTTGCCGAGTATCTTCACATGCTCATTTTCATTCTACCTTCTTTCCAGGTGAGTTAATTAGTGCTTAAGATAAATTATCTCTTTAATGTATGCTTTGCAACTTTCACCTGAATGAGAGATAAAAATTTAGAGCTGCACTTTGATTGTAGATCCTGAGCCATGAAAAAGTACATCAGGCTTTCAAATGACTTCTTTCCATCCATTTATTTTGACTTGTCCTGTCTCAGAAAAGGTACAGCCAAATCCAAACACAGCAGAAAGCAAGATGTCATTACTCATGTGTTTTCTTTCTCATTTCTATAACCAATGCAGCAGGAAATATTTCCAAAATCGATCTTGTTGTAATCTCTGTATATTCACTCTTCTGTCCTTATTGTAGTTCACATTTTTCAAACTTAGAATACTGAAAAGGAAAACAAAGTAGCACTTACAACTCAGTAACAAAGATTAATTTATGTTGAATTTATGAACAAATTTGCTGTTTCTAGTTTTAGGGCTCTAATATTTCCAGAACTGTATTTATTTATTTATTTGTTTGTTTGTTTGTTTGTTTGTTTGAGGGACTGGGGTTTGAACTCACGACCTTGCACTTGCCAGAGAGGCATTTGTAACACAGAGCTATCTCCCCAGCCCCTCCAGAAGTATATTTAGTGGGAGTGAAAATAGAAAATATTCATGGCTTATTATTTATTGTGGAGGGAAAGTTTTCTGGATTTTGGTCATTTAGTACAGTGATGGCTGTTTGTTTTACATAGATAGCAATTATCAACTGAGATAAAGACCATCAGTTTCAATCTTTTGTAGTTTTTCTCTCTTTTTTTTTAATCATGAATGAGTGTTGGTTTTTGTCAAATGCTTTCCTGCATCTATTGAAAGGGTAATGTAATCTCATTGATTCTGTTCATGTGGCATAGTGTATTTATAGCTTTGTGTATGTTGATTCATCTCTGCGTCCCTCAGAGGAATTCTTCTTGGTCGCAGCATACAGTCTTATGATTTGCTGCATTCTCTTTGTATTTATCATGTTGAGGATTTTTGCATCTGTATTTATAAGAGGAGATTGGCCTAAAGTTTCTCTTTTTGGATTGTTCCTTCTCTGGCTATGGTGTCACAGTGATGCTTGCTTTCAGAAATGAGTTTCGGAGTACTTCTTGACTTTTAATTTCATTAAAACATTCGAGAAGCAGTCCCTTTAGATCTTGAGTTTCTTGTAGACTTATGAGTGAATCATTAGGATCTGAGCTGTATTTCTAGATAAATTTTGATTATATTTTCAATTTTGTTATCTGATATCAGTTCCTTTCCCATTTTTATTTCTTCTGAATTCACTTTAGTAATTCATATTTAGCTATTTGTCCATTTCTTCTGTTTTCTATCTTAGTAAAGAAAACGTTTCCCAAAATAAGTCTCATGATCAGAATTTCCACAGGATTCATTGTGAAATTAAGGAAATAATATTTTTCACAATATCCTAAGAAAAATGTAATACTAAGGACCAGTCTAACAAAGGAAGTAAAAAGTTCTCTACATTGAAATATTATAATGTTCTGGAAAAGGAAGTCAAAGAGAATATCAACAATTGGAAAGATAACTCTTGATCTTGGATAGGAAGAACCAATAATAAAAACAGTCTTATTCCCAAAATTGTAATATACGTTTAATGCAATCCAGCAGAACTAGTACTAGACATAAAGCACTGCAGAAAGCATTTGTATAAATGAGTTGGAACTAGAAGAGACCTAGAACAGCAACAGAAATTCTGGATAAAAGAGGCAAGTCAGGGACATCATAATCCTTGACTTGAAGTTATGCTGCAGAGCTACTCTGATAAATATAGCTTTGCACTGGCACACAAATCTGTGGGTCAATGGAACAGATTAGAAGACTTAGAAACATTCGCAAACAAATCACCCATGTTGTCTTTGACCAAGAGTCCAGCCATGTTTACTAGAAGAAAGATAGACTTTTTAATAAATGGTGCTCAAAAACTATTTTTTCACATACTAAAAGGCCAAAGCTTCTCCTATGTCTCTTACCGTGCACTAAACCACAATAGAGATGGATGAAACATCTAAATATCAAAACACAAAAATAAATCTGCAAGCAAAAATATAGGCCGAACTTTTTTAAGACATAGATAGCAGCAGAGTTTTGTTCAAACTTCATACAAAGAATGCTGATTCCACAGAAAACACTATGAACAATAAACAAATGAGATCTCATCTTATGAAATAGCTTTTCCACGGAAAAGTAAAGAATTGACTGAATTGACGACCTACAGAGTGCAAAGCAAATTAGTTATTTTTCCTCAGATAAAGGGATAATTCTTTTTGTGTGTTTTTGAGACAGGGTCTCGCTATACAGTTTAGGCTGGCCTTGTGCTTACTTTTGTAGCCCAGGCTGGTCTCGAACTCGCATCGATCCTCCTGCCTCAGCTCCTGAGTGCTGAGATTACAGGTGTGAGCCACCACGCCCGGCGCTAAAGGGATAATTTTTAGAACATGTGAAGAATGGAAAAAAACAACATTCCCATATTTGAAGATCCAATCTAAATGTATCTGAGATGAATACACATTTCTAATAAAGAAATAGAAATGGAAAATAATAAGTATATGAAAAAATGCTTAATGTCAATGGTCCTTCAAGTGATGCTAATTCAATCAACACAGGGGTTTCACCTCATCAACAAGAACTTTTAATAAAAAAATCAACAAATATGAAAAACTGGAGGGACTGTGGGGAAAAATGGATACTTCTCAATTATTAATGGCAGCTTGCACTGGTGCAACCACTATGGAAATCAGTGTGGAGATTCCTTAAAAAGCTGTTGAAACTTACTGAGATACTCATGAAAGAACTGAAAGTATCATATTGAAACAATGTATGCAAATCCATATTTATAGTATCACACCATGTAATAACTAATTCTTGGAAACCACCCAAATGCCCATAAAGCAATGAGCTGCTAGGGAAAAGTTTGCTTTTAAATGATGGAGTACTATTCAAATAAGGAAGAATGACACAGACATTCATAGATAAATGGGTCAACCCCTAGACCATGGCCCTGAGTGAAAGATTTAGGAGATGAATGTGTAAAAATTACATTTTCTCTTTGGTGTGAGAGGCTGAAAGTGTATGTAATGATCAAAATGTATAATATATATTGTGAGATACGAAGGAATTATTCAAAATAAAGAGGAATTAGAGAGGAAGGGGGACAAGGAAGGAACAATGAAGAAAAATGAGACAGAAATGATAAAATGGAAACAAAGCTTTGTAAATAAGTAGGGGAAAACGGGTTGAGGAAACAGTAAAGGAGAGGGGAGGAGAGAAGCCACAATGTCTCATTTTCCTTTACAAATTCCTTATTTCATGACCGTTATGTAAATCTGAGATGTACACATGAACTTCAGAATAGCAAAGACTGTTGCTATCGGTCTCATTCACCATTAGTTGACCTGTGCCTAGAAATAAGAATTGAACTTCATTCCTTCAACTTCTCCGTTCCTGTCACCTTTGGGACATGTCCCAGTGTTTAGTCAACTTGATATTGTGTAATATCCACTTTCATCATGACCTATATATTCTTTAGTTCTTTTATTTTCAGTCTTAGAATTCATCAAGCTTTTTCTTGGATCACTGATTATTTATCTGACTCGAACTGTTTGGAAGGCACTCCCTTGATCTATACCCTGCTTTGCTTCGTATATTTGTCAGTTTCAGTATGATCTTTAACCAAACTTCTGTGAGGCTTTACCTAAACTAATTCCTGTCATTTATACACAGAATATAATATATAATCAACATATAAAGGGTATCAAATTTATTTATCATTATTTTTTTCTCTGAAATATAAGCTCTCAATGGTTTTATTGTACTTACCTTACTCATTGTAGCTCTTGAGATAAATCTGTTCTTTGCCAGGTAGGAGCTGCACAGTGAGTGGTTCTGAGTGCTGAATAATGGAATGAATCTTGCAAATTTGATAAGGTGTTTATTGTGTTTGTTTGTTTGTTTTCAGACAGGGTTTCATTCTGCACTTCAGGCTGGCTTTGAACTTCCTTTGTTGTACTGAATGGCCTCAAATTCACCACAGTCCTTCTGTGTAGTCTCCCAAGGGCTGGATTGCAGTTATACACCACTACCCAAAAGGATATTTATTCTGATGAAAACATCTAGGACATTTTTCTAAACTCAGTAGTCATGAGAGAAATAACTTGTAGGAAAGCATATGAAAAGTAAAATTATAAATATAATATTATATGTATTATATTATATATAATATATATCATACCATATCATATCATCATATCATATCGTATTATATATCCCCCAGAAAGCAAAGCTATAGATGGTGCTTTGCAATGCCATCATTCTGACTGATAACAGAAATGCATGAGTTAAAACAAGAATCTGACCTTTGCGAATCATTCCAGCCACTGCTGCCATTTTTCATAGACTGTCCCTTCAAAATTAGATGTCAGTAATAACAGCAGAGGAGAGGAAATAACAGAGAGGGAAGATCAGTTTCCTCATCAGTATAAACAGACGGGAATTATTTACTTTGGAGTGTCAGAACAAATTTCCTCATAAGTTTCCATTCACGCATTTTCATTGACAGCGGCACAACAGCAACGTTATTTCCGCTAAGAGTGGAAAATGAAAGTGGATATTAGACACACAGGGCAATGGAATTTAGAAAATAAACTGACTTTTCTGGAGTCGATGGTATCAACTGTTCATGTGCCCTTTGGAGAGGATTCAATCTATGAAAAACGGCTTATCCCGATTGCAAAAATCTCCCGCAAGGCTGCCAGGAAATGAAAGTGTTTGACCACTCCCTGTGCAGATCTTAGCCTATGGCTTTAAATTCGATTTTCTAAAGCCTCTTTCTTTAGCAGAATATCACGATGCTTAAAGCTAATATTGCATGGAACTCCATGTATTTTACAGTTTCAATATCTAGTGTATAATCCTCCTGTACAGATGACAGTCCAAGCATCAAGTTAGCTACCAACAAATTTATATTCAGCTGATCTCCACTTTATTATTTATTTATTTATTTATTTATTTATTTATTTCTCTTTACATTATGGCCAGCTCAGCCTGCCCTCGTGGTGAGTCTGGTGCAGCATGTGGTGCCCAGGATCAAACCACGGTCTCTGTAGTTGCCTAAGCTTGTCTAAGCTTGCCTAAGCAGGCACTTTAGATGTCTAAGCTATCTCTCCGGCACCTGAACTCCACTTTAAATAATAGGAGTGTGTGTGCTTAGCCAGAGTTGTAAAACTCTACAGAATTAAATAAACTAGGATATGTATATTAGTTTTTTGGAGGCATGTTTATTACTGAACAATCTAAAAAAAAAAGGAGACAGACTATGTATCATTCATATATAATCATTTTCTTTGTAGTGTCCAGGCGAGCAATGAACTATGAAATAAAGGACATCACATGATCCATTTACAATAATGTAAATTTTCTTTAACTTTATGTCAGCTTGTAAACTTTATGTTTCTTAAAAAAAAAAAGAATAGTATTCCTAGGGCTGGGCTACAGCTTAGTGGCATAATTGCCTGCCTAGCAAGCGCAAAGTCCTGAGTTTGATCCCTGCTACGGAAAAAAGATGTATTCTTTATAAGTAATTAAAATTTAAGCTTGATGTTTTTAAATCTGTAGATATGCAATTATAATTTTCAGTAAACAGGGTAATTTTATCTCTTAGAAATGCCTAAAGGAAGCAACATTCCTCTGAACAACAGATGGATGTGTTCGGTCCTTTGGCTCACAGTCACTGCAAGAACTGACCAGAGAATCTTCTTGGATATCTTTTCAGTTTCCTAATGCCCCATGATGTAGACATTAATTTTATATGGTTGTCTGCTACCTGTACATTCGCCTACTCATTTGCAAAATTAAGGAATTTGATCCATTGTTTAGATTATTTCTTATTCTTCATACTTGCTTCAGTATTGGTTTTAATTTTATGTTATGGTGCATTTTTAAAATTATTTTATTTTATCTTATTTTTTTCTTGTTTCAGAACTTTTGTTTGTTTATTTTTTTTTTATGGCCAGCTCAGCATGCCCTGAGGGCATGGCTGGTGCAGCATGTGGTGCCAGGGATCGAACAGCGGTCCCTGCAGCCGCCCAAGGTTTCCTAAGCAGGTGCTTTAGACCACTGAGCCATCCTGCCGGGCCCCATGTATCATCTGTTTTTAACTGCTTACTAAAATTAATCTTTAAAGTCTTCTAGGGCCAGACTAATAGCTCTGAAGACCTAAGCGCCTGCTTCTGCAGAGCTGAGCAGTCAGGGTTTAATCTCCAGTGTCCTGTGTGGGCCCTGCCTGTGGGGTGCACCTAGACAGTGATTGAGACTGGGCATGGTGGCATGCACCTGTAATCCCAGCACTTTGGGAGACAGAAAACAGGAAGATCACTAAGAGTCTGATCTATGTAGTGATACCCGCTGGACCCTGTAGACCCCAAACACTGGATTAGGAATTAAACACAAACTGCAGCAGCCTGCCCGAATGACTACATGAGGCTTTAAGAGGACAGCTAGACACAAACCATGACACCTGAAAAAGCCAAAGCTGAAAGCTATGCCAGCCCTACCTACTTACATACATGTATCTATCATTACCAGATTTATTTCTCTGTAGCCTACAAATTAAGACCAAAGAGAATAAGAGCAAAGCTGTGATACTTCAGTTCTTGAAATAAATTCATTTCAGGATTCAAGCAAAGATGGCTGCCTTCCTTTTCCTGCAGAAAAGATGGCGGGGGCAGGGCTCCTGGTGCAGAGGTAGAAACAGAAACAAAATTTTGCAAAGTGCTTCTGTCTACAAATGAATTTGTTCTCAAAAACATCCATGAACTGAGAAATTCCTGCACTTTCTTTGCTTATTACACACACATAGGATATTTTACAGTATATTACATATGGCAGCCATTAACAGAAGTGCTTAGATGAGCGAATAAGTGATTACACATGAATATATTTTATGAGAATTTTTGTAAATATAAATACAAATTCATACAAATTTTATACTTGTATTCTAATAATAGTGTTTTCTCAATATAATTTCCATGACAGAAAAACATAAATTTCAGTCATTTTGTTTTCAGGAGAAAATCCAATATACATCTACTCTGAGAAGTAAATCTTATTAATAAAGCAAATAATTTTGTTTCACATTTGTTTGTTGGAAGTTGTTTCTCACCTGCTTTATTATCACCTCTTCTTGAAGTTCATATTTCTCACTCTAAAAATTTTATGACTTTTCAGGTAATATTTTGAATTGCTTTTAAAAAAGGAATAAAAAATGTAGATATAAAAGAGATTGGAAATCAAAATGATATTTTCTAAAGACCAGTGAATGAAATAAAAGAATTAGATGTATGTCATTATAAAAATGTATGCAAGACACAGAGAGAATCAAATAGTGCTTCATTCAGTATTAAATGATAGCAATGGTCTCACTGTGCCAAAGTTTGAGATAATGCTGTAATGTGGTAAACCTGGTTCATGGGTATTCCACGCAGAAGCCAATAGAGACCATGTAGTATAAGCACTTTTAGAATTGCAGAGATGTTTGTTAAGCATCTTAGACCCGTCACAGATTACTTTCTAAATCATGTAATGCAGTTACCTGAATCAGAAAATTTATTTATTTTATTTTATTTTATTTTTTTTTTTTTTGAGACAGGGTCTCGCTATGCAGTTGAGGCTGGCCTTGAGCTCACTTTTGTAACCCAGGCTGGTCTCGAACTCACACCGATCCTCCTGCCTCGGCCTCCCGAGTGCTGGGATTACAGGCGTGAGCCACCACGCCCGGCTATGAATCAGAAAATTTAAATGAGAAAAGAATGGACGATTTACCACAGCTGCTCCCATCAACCTGATGCCTCCCGTGGATGTGGGATCAGTAGATGAGAGTAGGAGGAAAAGGTGGGAATGTTCAAGGCTTAAAAAAATACTCAAAGAGATTTCATGTTGAGATTCCATGGGTCTCATGCTGCAGATTGGGGTGAAAATCGAACTGTGGTCCTCAGAGCCAACAAGCAAATCACTTGCTTTAACAAACAGAGCTACCTGGAAAGACCTCCACAAAGAGATATTTTTAAAAAATATATTCTTTTGAAAAATAAGTAGAACCTCCCATGTGCTATTGAGTGGGATATACTGTAAATAGATGTCATAATCACCTGTGTTACTTGGCCATGTTTGCAGTTTCAGCCCCGCGGTACCTTCATTACTACTAATGTAAGTGACTTAGAAATCTTAGTGGGCATGCTCCATGCGGGGATTCATCTAGTAGATTTTGGCTCACTACAGAGAGAGCTTTGAATTTCAGCAAAAGTTAGATCACAATGTATCTTCAAAATAACCTGTAAGTCCAGCAAGCTGATACATAAGCAATGAAATTTAGTGCTAATATGCAAAAATGAGATCTGCAATTGTCCTTTCAACTTGTTAATAGTATCATTCTACTGAAATGATTAATTAAGTTCTAAATTTAAGAATCCACAAAAGGAATTTGAACAGGGAATAATATTGGCAGGGTATAGTCCATTTTTTCTACAGTGGCATCTAAAGTCAATCAATGCTTAATGAGTCCTCCAGAGTTTCCTAGCCAGTTAAAAATAGTGTCTTATCTGAAACTCAACTCCGTAAAATCCCTGAGCAGAATAGGAGCATATAATGTTGGTACAAAAGCTTTCCTGAGATTTATAGGACTAAATGGATACATTTAAAATCTACCTCTTCATGTGGTCAAGTTCATACTTTCATTTTGAATTCTTAAAATTTATTGAAGAAATATGGATGTAATAATTTAATTTATCAGGGAAAACAGTATATTCCCTTGCTAAAATTTCTAAGATGGAAGGATGTCAAAATTCAGGAGATAATTAGCACCTAAACAATTATACTCTGAATTATATATATATATATATATATATATATATATATATATATAGTCATATGTTGTCAATGTAATCCTTTAAATAATATAGGCTAAATTGAATTTTTCAGAATTATCTTTTAAGTCGGACGTGGTGGTGCATGCCTGTAATCCCAGCACTCGGGAAGCTGAGGCAGGAGGATTGGTGCAAGTTCAAGACCAGCCTGGGCTACAAAAGTGAGCTCAAGGCCAGCCTGAACCGCACAGTGAGACCCTGTCTCAAAAAGACAAAAAAAAAACAAAAAAACCAAAAAAAACAAACGAATTATCTTTTTGGTCCAGCCAAATAGCACAGCAGATTAAAGCATCTTCAAGCACGTGCAGTGCCCAGGGATTCAAACCCTGGGCCTGCTATGCTGGCCCCATCCCCAAGCACACTGAGAAAGCAATTGAGACTGAGCATGGTAGTGTGCCTGTAATCCCTGTTCTTGGGAGGCTGTAACCAGAAAGATCACTAGGAGTTCAAGTTCAATCTACTAGTGAGACCCCAAATACCCTGTAGACCCTGCTCTAAAAAAAAGAAACAAAAAATATTATGTATCAATGAATACTCCTAAAGGTTTAGATTCTTAACTGCATAGGTCATGTAAGAGCCACATGTAGTTGGACATTTTAAGCCTTCTTTCTACTTTCTTCCCCCTGTATATTTCCTTTACAGAGAGCAGTGTATCTCCAAGTCTATAGTAACGGCTGACAATATCTAATCACCCGGGTTTCCCGCTTAACTTATTTTAGCTTTACCTATTTTTTTATGGTCCACTCAGGAGAAGTCCTAGAACAATGTCTATGAAATTCCCATAAGTTTTGCAACTTTTTCTTAATCAACCCACTCTGATTTGGCTTGTCCAATTTTCTAAAATCTTCGTGGACTAAGGAGCTTAAAACCAGAAAAATATGAAAAACAAGATCATGTGCCCTGAATTTGACCTCTGGTTTTATCATTTTCCAGATGTTCTTCTGAGGCTAGGCATGAGACAGCTCTTATGTTAATTTATCTTTCCTTGAAAAATGGATCAGTATAAAAATGCCACATCTGGCAGTCTGTACAACTACTTAGAAGCCAACAAGATACAATATAAAAATCATTGTCAATTTCCTATCACAGTCTTTTTAATTTTTTATTATTTTTAAAATAAGAAATGGATGGCATTGCCTAGTTTTGTAAGAATAGAGCAAAAATTGATAATAATCTCTTGATTAGAAAAAGTCAGTAAAGTAGCTATTGTAAATACGGTAGTAAATTCCTCAACCTTTCATCTCCAAATCGACTTAGTCATATTATATAACCTCAGACAACTGTAGACTTTCAAGATGAGGATAATTATGATGGAGATGATAAGGAGAGTGTAACAAGGCATAGACGATAGGAATAGAAGGAAAAGGACAGGAAATATAAGCAGAAAAAAAAAAAGAGTTCAGATTCTTGTTTAATGACCATATCTTATAGGACTAATAATCATTCCTTTATGCCTTTTTATTTTTTAATCTTTTTTATTTATTTATGTATTTGGTACAATGTGCCACTATGTAGCTCAGACTAACCACGATCCTCCTGTCTCAGCCTTTCCAGTGCTGGAATTACAGGCATGCGCTGTCAGGTCTGATTTTGGTGCCTGGGGAGGGCCTGCACAGCAAATGGTACGGGAGATCCCTGCACTTCTCAGGCAGGCTCTTAGACTGCTGAGCTATCTCCTCTGCCCTTTACATTGTGTCTTACATGTAGATATTTCTATATACATTTTTACATATAAAGACAATGAAGCGTAGAGCACGTAGTGGTTTTAAATGATGCCCACCGATTGTCTGATGGCCAAGAAGAAAAATAAATTTTCAACTTTTAATTGGAGTTGGTCTTATGGATTCCATTCTGTTAAACAGAACAAGGTAAAACAGATGTTGTGACCCATTCTATACAAGGACATCATGGAATTTGGCTTCTATGTGTTTGCTAGGCTGATGAACTGTGGGGAAAGCAACTGCTAACCTGAGTGCACTCCTCCAGATGAACCTGTGGCAAAAACAGATCCCTAGCCAATAACCTAGTGACATGAATTTATATATATTTACCCAATAATGAAAATATATGGCTTTGCCCAGTCACCTAGTGATAGCTATTATGGAGACATTTTTCTCCAGGAAAAGAATAGGTAATTTAAAAGAGAGACTACTGCATTCATGCTGAACTCCTGAGTCAACAAAATCTCCCTCTACTAATGCCACTCTAAGCTTTTTAATGAAACTGAATATAATATTTTAGTCTGATAATTTTTTACATTTCTGTTTTAGCATTTGTTGAAGAACAACATTGTAGAGCTCTAATTTGTCTATGTCACTAAGATACTCAGTAGCATGAATCGAAGAAAGTGTTTTAAATTCAGCGTCTTTTCCCCCCAAATTTCCATTTCCAATGTGAAAGGACTTCTAATATTAAAGTTTTGGGAAGCACATGTGCCTCAGGAGCTTGTTTTCTCTGGAATGGCATATTATGACAAATATCACCACAGACATTCCAAATTCTAAAACCATAAATTTCTACAAAAACACCAAGCATATTGTATTTAAAGCTGGCATTGAAAAATTAAGGTCTTTGGCTGGATAGATAGTTCAATGGCCTGAATGCCTACTTTGTGAGCTCAAGGTCTGGAGTTCAACTTCCGGTACTGCATGTATGCAAGCCCTGGAACCCTGGTTCTATCGTGCAGGTGCCAAAATGCCCCAAAACCAGGGTGAGGAGGTGCATGGTGAGACATACCTGTAATTTGAGCACTGAGAAAGCTGAGACAGGTGGATCGCTAGGGTTCTGAGCTGCGGATCTGTGTAGTGAGCCTCTGCGTCACAAATTCAAAATAAGGGCCAGCCTGATAGCTCAACAGACTAACGCGTCTGCTTAGGCAGAGGATTGCAGCTGGGAATCGGAACCCAGCGTGCGGTGCCGGCCTCGCCTCCTGAGTGCGCTGAGCCAGCAATGGAGACTCAGTGGGGTGTCACGCTCCTGCAATCCCAGCACTTGGGAGGCTGAAAACAGGAGAATCACTACGAGTACAATCTACATAATGAGACTCCGTAGACCCAAGTCCATACGTGGTAGCATATGCCTGTAATCTCTGTGCTGGAGAGGGTGAAAACAGGAGGATCATTATGAGTACGAGCTGTGTAGTGAGACCCTGTAGCAAATACATTAAAAAAAAAAAATCCTACTTTGCTTGTAGCTGTAATCGCTAATCTTTTTTTTTTCTATTTCTGTCATTTTATCACTTGTTTTTCATTTACTTATTCTTTTACTAATGAAAACTCTTTTCATAGTATCACTATAAGCTTGAACCAAGCCATATATTTTAACAATTAGCTAACTGTATCCAAATTCAGAATATGTGACAGTAAAATGTATTTATTAGTAGCACTTTAAAATTACATCACCCTCTGACTCCCTGACTTTCCTGACCTAGCCTACCTCCAAGTCTTTCGGTTCTGTACTGTAACCTGTCCTTGTCACCATCTCGCAGAATGCTTAATTCCGGTCACATGGATCTCTGTCCTTAGCTTTCAAACTCTGTGTCCTTCTTCACGCTGCTTTTATTCAGCTCTGTGAATAATCCTTGTGCCTTCTTATAATTGGCCAGATCCATTTGTCTTCCAGGATTCACCCTCTTCGTTATAAAGTATCCTCACATTCCTCCAGCCTCGCTAACTCAATCCATCTTCTCTTTTTCCAACAAAGCCTTTTCCTAATACTAATGTGGCCCATTGTCGTCCTCTGTCGAAATTATCTGTGAGTGTCAGCTTCTTACTTATAATTTCGATAAAGGTATTCCTTGTTCCTTCCTTTTTCAATGACAGTCAAGCTGCACAGTTTCCTCCCTTTTTATTGATGAACACTTGAGTTCTGTACATTATTTTTCCAATTGGCACTTAAGTATTAAGTATCATTGTACATAACTGGGCTGGCCAGATAGCTCAGTGGACTAAAGCGCCTGCCTAGGCAGAGCGAGGGGACTGGGGTTCAATCCCCAGTCCAACAAACTGTGCCTGCCCCACCCAGGGGCATACTGAGATGCCAGTTGAGACTGGGTGTGGTGGCATGTGCTTATAATCTCAGTGTTTGAGAGGCTGAAAGCAGGACCATCACTATGAGTCAGATCTATATAATGAGACCCTGTAGACCCTATACTTAAAAAATACATTAAAATTGAAAAAATATATATAGGGGCCTGGTGGGATGGCTTAGTGGTCTAAAGTGCCTGCTTAGGAAAGTTTAGGTGGCTTCAGGGACCACAGTTTGATCCCTGGCACCACATGCTGCACCGGCCCTGCCCACAGGGCAGGTTGAGCCGGCCATAAAAATAAATAAATAAATACATAAATATAAATAAATATAAATAAATAGATACTGGCAATGATCTAGGCTTACAGTTGTCCTAGCCAAAGTAATGTATCTTTCACACAGGCCTCAAAGAGAAAAGAATAAATGCATTGAAATGCAGTCCTAGAGAATGGGAAAATCGGCTAAGATGGAGTTAACATATAAATAGATAGCAGTGCCAAGGTTTACAGTTTGGTGTATGTGTTGGGGTTAGAAACACTTCCTGCCCATTTTAACATGGCTGAAAAGAATGATCAAATGACATAATGTAATAGCAATCTGGATGAATCAAGGCAGATTCAGATGCAAGTGGGGATCTTAGAGAACATAAGTGGTGAGTATTTTAAAGGCTGAATCCACCTGACCAACTTCGCAGTTAAATTGTCTCTGTACTTAGAAAGAAGAGGGCTACAGAAAATGAAAAACATCTTGTTTCCTGATCAAAATAGCACTATACTCTTCGAGCCAGAACATATGTGTATACCACAGTTACCTAAGTAGACAGGTAATAACTCTGAAATGCAGAGTTTTTCTACTTATGTGGATAGTAAGGTGAGAGCTGCCTCTTGGTTCAACCCAAATAGAACATTTGTTCCCAGTTCTCTTCATCAGTGTGTGACAATTTGGTCACTGGGCTTGGAGATACAGTAGCACATGAGGGGACACGCAAATAAAATCCAAACTGGAGCAAGAAACACACCAAGCATTGCTGCACCAGTATCCAGTTTATTTAACTCGAGTGCTCAGCCTAGCTCTGCCTTCTCACGGGGGCAGAAAACAACTTTTTGTCCAAGGGTCAATAGCGCAGATCTACATCAGGGATCTTCTTACTAATAAATGATTTTTAGATTAGAATTTTTTTAATATCTTCCCATCATTCTTAGGCTCTATGTAGGACTTTGTTTTCTTGTAACCCTAAGGTGCTTTCCTTTGGATGCAAAAATGCTGCATTTTCAACATGGTAAGCAAATTCAGAAAACACACAGAAAGGAAAAGGTGAGTCAGATGGTCCCCTTTCATAAAGCAATAACACCTCCACGGCTCCCAAATGTTTGCTTTATAAACTACCCTCAGCCTGTCACTTACAATTTCCGTTTTCATTATAAATCAGCAGCAAAATGTGCCGACTGTCTCTGTGGCAGTAAAACACAGCTGTTTCCATTTGCTCTCCTATCAGTTTCATTCTCACGCCATTCTGTACTGGAATGGAATGGCATCATTTCATCTCTTTTACAAGGAGGATTGTGCAGTTTAGTAGCAGGCGAACCTTGGTCCTTAACTTCACATCCTTTTGGGTTTCACAGTTGCACAACACTAGGCCTGAAGTTTCCAATGATGGTGTTTGCAAAAACACAATACATAGGCGCAAGAAAAAAAAAATGAAATAGACATCCTATCTCACCCTTACATAAAATTAAAAGGTGCAATTCCTGAGCTCTTAATATTTAGTAATAGCCTCCCATTCAGCTGGAGAGGGGAGTATGCTTTGCAAGACTAAGGAAAAAATAGTATTGCTGTATGTTTAGTAAGAAAGCTAGTGAAGACTAAGACTATGTGAATTGTGTTTGTATCAGTTGCAATAAAAGAGCTGAGTGTTCTTTAGCAATTACTATGATCTCTAGAGTGCATTATTTTATATACTGACAGTGTATTACTTCAGATGCTTTAAAAAAAAAAAGTACTCCTAGGGACTGGGGATGTAGCTCATTAGCATAAGTGCCTGCCTGGTAGGCACAAGATCCTGAGTTTGATCCACAATATTAAAAAAAAAAAGAAAAGTTACATTGTACTCCATAAGGCAATAATTAATGGCACAATCCTACAAATGATAAAAGTTACATTGTATTGTTTAAGGCAATAGTTAGGAACACATTCTTATGAATCTTACAATCTTATAAATGACAAAAGTGAAAATTAGGAAGACTATTAATCTTTCCTCAAAGTCACCTAACATAGGAACCATACAATACATTTTTGAATGAATAAAGACATCAATTAACATGCTTTAAGAGTGAAATTCATCTATTGATCCATCTGGGAAGGATATGATTTATTATTTGTGCTCATATCATCAGTTGTTTGGAAAAGCCTGTGCTTCACCTAACCCTCGTTGTGGTATATGAGGCTTCTTGTACATCCTGTGCCATCTCTTTGCCTGGCACCTGTTTACGTACTGGCAGAGTGAAGTGCTCTAACATGCCTAATAAGCCCCCATCAGTTGGCATGGACTCTCTCAGTTATGATTTGTGTATAAACTTGATCTTATTCTATGCAGGAGGATGCTAACAGATGGAGCCTCTCAGACACTGGCAGATAGTTTCAGATCACATTGTGTGTGCCAGTTATCAGACTCCTTTATAGCAACCAATTGGGCTAGAGCTCTGGATTCCCGTGGTTTACAGATTTATTAAATGCTTAGTGAAGACTTTGATTTCACTTCTGGAGACAATTAAATAGTGCTGCACGCAGCAAGATTTGAACTCGTGTACGATATCTCAACACTTCCTGCTAAGAAGCTGTTGTTGCTGTTTCTCTTGTCTTTCCCTTACCTTTGGTTTTCACCTACATTGAACTTATGCTGTGCAGTAGTCTTCTAAGTTTTTGCCACAGCAAAAGGTCAGTTAATCTTTAAAAATAGGAACAGAAAATATAGAAAGCTTTTAGAGATTATAGAATACAAAGCATCCCTAAAGGTAAGAAGAATTATAAAGATGGTCTTTCTATAAGAAAGTCAAACCAACTACAAACCAACCCTATCATTGAATGGGCCAAATGATGCTATGTAACACATCGAGAGAGAGAGAGAGAGAGAGAGAGAGAGACAGAGAGACAGAGAGACAGAGAGACAGAGAGAGACAGAGACAGAGAGAGAGAGATTTTGATCAGAGTTCACTTGAGCAGAAATCAGAGTTTTAATATCTCCCTGTTCTGACAAGCCCATAGAATTCTCTATTGTACATACCCCACAACAGAAAGGTATAAGCATTACCATGATAATTCTATATTCACACTTATTATTTACCAAAGTCTACAGTTTACATTAGCCATGTTCTCTCTTGATATTGCATATTCTTTGTGGTTTGACAGTGGAACAGTGACGTGTGCTCACCATCAGAATATCACACACAGGTCTCTTTGATCTGACAATCCACTGTTCTTTCCTGCTTCTTTTCTCTCCTCCTCCCAGTTTCTGATCTACTGATCCTTTCATCATCTTCATATTTTGGTGTCTTTTAAAAATAGTCACACAAGGGCTGGCCAAATAGCTCAGCAGATTAAAGCACCTGCAAGCAGGCACAGGGGTTGAGTGTTCAATCCCTGGGCCTGCCTTGTCAGCCCTGTGCCCAATAGCAATTGAGACTGGGCATGACGGCGCATGCCTATAGCCCCAGCTCGTGAGAGGCTGTAAACAGGTGGATCACTACAAGTCTGATTTAATAGTGAGACCTGGAACATCCTGTACATCCTTCCACACATACATGCATGCATACATACATACATGCATACATAAAATAGTAATATAGCCATACAGTATGCAGCCATTTCAGGTTAGATTCCTCCTCTTGATAATTTGCATTCAAGTTTCTTTTGTGTTTTCAGGTATAGTTTGTTTTTTGTTGTTGTTCTTTTATTGTTTTCTTTATTTTTTTGAACTAGTTGAAATATATATATATATATGTATATATATATATACATATATATACATATATATATATATATATATATATATATATATGAAGGCATAGCAAAAATATTTTAAAAAATGTCTTTGTAGACCATTTCCCCAGAGGCCAACAAGATACATCATGGCAAGTTGTTGAGATAACTCGCTTTGAAAAAGAAATAAAAAGTGAAGTAAGGAAATAACCCAATGTCTGTGTCTACTTTTCTAGTTCTTTTGCCCTTTTGGTTACTTATTATACTTTAGGGTCTTTGGAGAATGGGAAAGGAAAAGAAAATTCTAGAATTTTCTTACTTTCTGTAGGCATGTCTGGTAAAGTTTTGGTGAGAAAAAAGTATTTTTAAGGAAACCTAATGAAATTAAGAATGCAGTAACTCCCTATTTACGTGTGGTACACTGAAGAATGATCCCCCAAGAAACCCACATCCACATCGCTGAAGCCTTAGTATTAGCTGATACAGAGAGGACTAGAGAAATAATGATACTATTATGACTGCTGTTTGGATGCGACCCCAAAACTTCCTGTAGTTATAGGTGACCCATTCCAAAGGTTACCGGATCTAGTGTGTGCAGCTGGGACTATGTGGTGAGGCTGGAGTCAGGGTGTATGATTACTAAGTCAGCCCACTGATTGATTTCACATAGCTCTGGGTAGAAATAGGGGCCCTGGTCTGTACGTGGATGCTGCCCACACAAGGTCTGCAACCTGGATGTAATATAAAGGGCAGAAAGAGGGTTGCCCCTTGTCACTTGATTCTTGTTTCTTGGTACTTTCTGCCCATCACTAATTGTTTTTCTTCTGAAGTGCTTCTCTGACTTAAGATACACAGTTAATATGCACAGTAACCTCCAGAAACCATGAACCAAAACACACACACACACACACACACACACACACACACACACACGGCAACAGGCACTTGTCTCCTCAATGAGACAAATGTAACCAAAACAGATACATAGAAAGAAGACAAGCAAATTATACATTTTAGGAAGCTGCAGCACCAGCATACAAAGATATCCAAAGTTTCGAGCCTTTGCACCGTATACCTGTCCTCCTCCCTCAGGTTTCCCATTCCTAAATCACTGTATCTAAAATATTCAATAAAACCCAATGAATGTAGTCATTATGAACCATAAGTGTGTGCTAATAAAAATAAACCTTAAAAGACAATAAGTCTATGAATTCCACCTGATTTCTTTTAATACTAAAGATTAGTGTCAAACCAGTAAATAAAGATTAGTAATAAACCAGTAAATCTCAAAGAGTGTCTTAATTTTTGTATCTCATTGATGAGATGTAACATCCAACATACAAGGTTAAAGAAAGAAAGGCTGAGCAGCCCCCGGGGTTCTACCCCTAGTGTGCCACACCAGCCCTGCCTCCAGGGCTCGCTGCGACGGCTGCTGAGACTGGGCGTGGTGGCACGTGCATATAATGCCAGTGCTTGGGAGGCTGAAAGCAGGAGCATCGCTATACAGTGAGACCATCTAAACCCTATACAAGAGAGAGAGAGAGAGAGAGGGAGAGAGAGAGAGAGAGAGAGAGAGAGAAAGAGAGAGAGAGAGAGAGAGAGAGAGAGAGAGAGAGAGAGAGAGAAGAAAGAAGAAAAAAAAAAAGAAAGGAAAGAAAGCAAAGAAAAAAGCGAGCAAGCAAGCAAGCAAGACTCACCTAGCTCCCAGCTTACAGAGGCTCCGGCTCACAACTGGCCAACCACCAAGTGGGTGGCTTGCCTGAGCGGCATACCAGTCAACAAACACCTCACGATGGGAGAAGATAGCAACAGAAAGCCAGAAAGGAAGAAAGAAAGGCATTACGTGTGTGTGTGTGTGTGTGTGTGTTTCGTTGTTACAGGGTCTCACTACACAGTTCAGACTTGTGGTGATCCTCCTGCTTTTGGCCTCTCTAGCGCTGGGTGCATCAACCCGCCCCGCCCAGTTTTAGTTACCCTCTCAGCGCACCCAGGGGCAGGGCCTGAACAGCAGGACCTAAATGGGGCCTTTAATCCTTTAATCCGCTGAGCTAATTGATCTGCCCTGAAAGGAGACATTTTTATTGGCTCCCAATTTGTACAAGTTTCACACTATAGTCCTCTGGATCCAGGGCAGGACAGCATGGCGCAAGTGTGGGGTAGGGAAAGAGCAGCTGATTCAAGGCATGGAGGAATTAAACTGAGATCAAGGAAGGCGCTACTCCGCCATTGGAGGTCCGCCCACAATAACCTGCCTCTTCCAGCAGTCCCTTATATCTTATCAGCAAGTTCTCTCTAAAGCCCCGTGATCCAATCACCTCCCAAAGGCCCCGCCCTCTAAACACATAAGGCTCTTGGAGGAAATTTAGATACAACCACAGCTTCTTCCAAAGTGGCTCTACCAATCTACACTCCCACTGACAGTTAACAATAATTCTTTGTTGCTCTACTTTCTGTCTAATATTTGGTCTTGCCATCTGAATTTCAGCCACCACAGAGGTAAGCAGTGGATCTTACTGCGTCCTAATGTACAATTCTCTAGTGATACATGATTTGGAGCATCTTCTTATAATCTTCTTTGCCATCTCTATATCTTCTTTGAAAATAAAACCATCCGTTTCTGGATCAATGCAGAAGCTTAGTTTAATAATGAAAGTTATCACACCCGAACATTGGCTACATTGGATACACTGGGAGGAACAATTTGACCTATTTACACATTAGCACATTTTTTTTCTCTCAGTTCCACACGCATGAACCAAATAAAAAGACAGGAATGGTATTAAGGGGCCATAAAAAGTGTAAGAGATTTCTTTTTATACTTTTGTACACATCTTTATAAGCCACAGCACTCAGAGAAAAATAAAATTAACTTAGTTAAATAGAATGCAATTTTTTCCTTTGCTTCTGCTATATTCTTAGGGTACTCATTGTACACAACATCCCTGGAGACACAGCTTGACAGATGAATCTGTCACTAAGATAAGTTTTAAAAACGATCCTAAGAGAAATCAGAAAATTTAGTGCAAGTAATGGGACTGTATCTAAAATAAGATCTAGTAAAGCCCCATTCATATTTTTTGAGATAAAGCGCACAGAGATGGGGTTTAAAGGACAGGCTATTTATTTGCAAATAGTATGTTTCCCCAGTGTTAGGGGAGCATTTGAAACAGAAAAAGAAAAAAAAAAAATGGTACCCATGTCTGAGAGAGAATGCAATATGGGAAGCAGTATTATTTGTAATGTGAACTGGAGCTTTAATGATGGCAGAAAAAGTAAAATATTTCATAGTCATTTAACTGGCCTTTTGCTTGAACTTTTTTCCTCTACCACATACTGACTTTAGCTTTTTTACTTCTTGTTCTATTTGCAGGCGGATCTTAGAATATTCAGAAACACAAAGTGAATCAAAGACAAAATGGATCAAAATAAAGTGATTACCGACTATTGAACTTGAACAGAAGAGCAAAGGGTCCTAATTGGAATACTTCTGATTTCTTCAGATTTTATCCTTCTTTGGTGTGAGCATAACTGGCAAAGTGATTGTAAAATGGTTCTCAAGAACGTTGAAGTGATTTTCTCAAGTGCTTTCCGCAGTATATTTACTTCTCTGTGCAGCAAATGGACATTGTGCTATCCTTTTGAATGTTGAAAATGTTAGGTGGAAGTTAAAGTAGTTTTGATGACCTTGTAATAATAAATAGGCAATGACACTTTTAGAAAGTTGTTATTTCTGGGCCTGGCAGGATGGCTCAGTGGTCTAAAGCGCCTGCTTAGGAAAGCTTAGGCGGTGGCAGGGACCGCAGTTTGATCCCCCGCACCACATGCTGCACCAGCCCTGCCCTCAGGGCAGGCTGAGCTGGCCATAAAACATAAATAAACAAACAAAAGTTCTGAAGCAAGAAAAAAAATAAAATTAAAATTAAAAAAAAGAGAAAGTTGTTATTGCTTTTTATTTCCTTTACTCTTGGTTGCTTCTTGTCAATATATAAAACTTAAGTGAATTTTTATGAAAAAAACAGCCAGTTATATTTATTAAAAATACTAATTATTTATAAAACATCATAATTTGTTACACAGTACTTTTGTTCTAAACAGGTTATAAACCTTCTTTACTTGATATTTTCCCCTCCTTGCATGTCCTACAGTTTTCTAAATCATAGTATGAAGAATATACCTAAAACACAGTTTAAATATCGAGGGACTCATGACAAATATTTTTTTTTATGTATCCTTAAACATTTTCAAACATATTTATTTTTGACAATATAAGTGAATAGGGTTAAAAATTTAAGAAAGTGAAATAATAAACATTTGTGTATACACGATTATTTTTCAGTAGAATATAATTTAAACAATATAGTACTAGCTTAAAAAGATGTAGATGTCAAAAACTAGCTGAAATATAAATTACATACACAGTATATATAATATAAAATTATATACTATGCAAGGATAAATAGGAAAATGACACCACCATTCTATATGAAAAGTACAAAGAAAAAGTAAGTGATCTTGTTTTTGCAATAAAACAGAGGTTTGTTAGTCAGGAGTGACTTTTCTCAACAAAGCAAAATTGCTAGTCTTATATAGCTTGAGCAACACAGAATCAGAGATAGGCAAATTTTCTTTCCAGGGGTTTACTAAATCTGTTAGCCTTATTTTTACAAACATAGTTACTGCAATATGATTATTCATATTTGGAGATACAACTGAGAGCTAGTTGAATATTAATTTTCTGACTTTAACAAGAGAGAGCACTGGCGAGGTAATTCCCTGAACTAAGTACGGGTTAAGGTAAGCACAGGGACCAGGGTTCTATCCCTATCAACACTACACGCCTCATTGGCTCCGTACACTGGAGCCAATGTGCTGAGGCTGCCCAGAGACTGGGTATGGTGGTACACACCTGTAATCACAGCGCTAGGAAGGCTGAAAACAGAAGGATCGCTATGAATCAGAGTTGTGTAGTGAGACTCTGTGTCCTTAGCACAACTTTTTCCCTAGCCCAAGGGACATATTGTTTTTTGTTTTCTTTTGTTTTGTTTTTGTCTTTTTGAGACAGGGTCTTGCTCTACAGTTGAGGCTGGCCTTGAGCTCACTTCTGTGGCCCAGGCTGGTCTCGAACGCGCACCAATCCTCCTGCCTCAGCCTCCCGAATTCTGGGATTACAGGCGTGAGCCACCATGCCCGGCTGGGACGTGGTGTTTTAGTTAAGGTTCAAACAAGTCTCATTTTCAAGGAAGGCCTAAACTCTTTTATTGTCTAGTAAGTAGATAATATTTGCAGAGAAGATAATCTGCAATTTAATATCAGTTGATCATAGCTTTTTATTATGTCTTCAAAATAATTTTGGAGTGCCACTTAGATGATTCTTGAATAAGTGAGACAAGATATTTGAATGACACAAATTCTGACACTTAATTCTTTCTTTCCACTGTATAAGGCAGTAATTCATGCAAACTTACTGCACTCAGATTCATTCTAGAGCGGAAATTCTGGGAAAGGAAATCCATTGTACCAATGTGACAACACAAGATCATTACACAAATTAACTGTGGCCACAATTAATTTCTTTCATAACACTGAAGGAACTCTTTTTGTTTTCATTAATGTTTTCCACCATTGCCTTTTTTAAATTTATGTTTCTTTTATTTCCAGCAGTTTTGATCGTTCTTCACCCTCTGTGTCCATGCACAGAATATAGGAGCAAAGGGTTTGGTTTCTGACTCTTTCATGCACAGAGGCCTAGTCCTTTAGAGAGCTTGTAATATAGCAGATACAAAGTTTGGAGACATAATAACAATTATAAGGCTGTGCTTCCTCTATCTCTTCCATCTAGATATTTTTTTTTTTGAATGTATAGGAAGGAGATGATGTTTCTCGGAATGAAAGAATTTCCTATACCTTGTAAAAACCAAACAGATGATTTGGACTTGCATGAAATCTAGGCTGTGATGTGCACAATCTTAGGACAGAGGTCAGGGTGGACTGCACACACTGTAGTGGATCACATCCGACATTTCCCCTGAAATAGTTAACAGGCATCAAAAACTTATCATCACTCACAAAATAAAACAATTATTTTCAAACAAGGAATGCCAAATTTTTGTCCCTCTATTTCAAAGTGGAATTACAAGGAAAATTAGAAGTCACGTAAAAGTGATTTCTAATATTTAAATACAAAGAAGAAATATAATTTTCATGTTTCATAATAATCAGATGCTATGCCTTAGTATTTCAAAATTATATATATATATATATATATATATATATATATATATATACATAATGAGTTGTGTTTTTAACTGTTTACCTTTTGCTATTAGTTAGTGGTAGGTTCTTCTAAAAGAGTTTCCTGAATTACTGTCCTTTGCCAGATTTCAAAATAATTTGATTTTTATGAATAATTAGATTAAGATGATAAAACTCCAACTTCTCTTGCATTCTTCTGGTGAAGGAATATGTGCTACAGTATGTAATAATACCTTAGTTATTCTTCCACTTTGAACTCAATCCATTTCTATTCTTTGATTTTGCAAATGGGTTTTGAACTTGGGCCTGTTTGACTAATCAGACCATCATTTTCTATTCTGTTCTATGTACACGCTGAGTGGCATAGCAGCATCGAAGGGGACAATGATTTCATTCCACCAACAGAGGGAAGTGACATTCCAGCAAGACAACAAAAGCCAAGTTGGCAGAAGAAAAATATTCCCTCTCACACTGAAGGAGACACCCGAGGAATACTGACAAAATGTCACTCCGAACACACCAACTACAGGGTTACAGAAATCTAATTAGCCATTTCATTAGCTGAGTCTTGTCTGTGGAGATGACAAACAGTGGGGACTTGGAAGCATCCATTCATCAGAAATGCCGGGAACTGACAAGGAGATTGTTCAGTATCTTGTTTCCTCCTTTTTTTTTTTTTTTTTTTTTCAGGTGGTAGATGTGGGACTGGAGGAGTAGAATTACTGGGTAAAGGCCACATTTCCATGGCTTGTGAAAAATTGAAGACAATTTCATAGATCCAAATCCACAACTGTGAATATATTGACAACCATGTTTCATAAGTATAATTTAGTTTCTTAATTTCATACAAGCTTATTAGTTAAATATGTGGATACTATGTAGTTAAGGTCATATCTTACTGAAATAACAGTATGCATGCTGCTTTGAATGGGAAAAATCTTTGCATACCCTTTCTCAGATTATTCCACTTATTGAAACTCTTTAAAGGCAGTTGTCTCAATGTATTAGCTTTCATCTGCATTGGTTTTACTAACTGAAAGTAATAAACAAATAGATAAAACAATTTTGAAGTTCAGCGAAGGATTTTAATCTCAAAAGGAGCAAAACTGTAGGAGCCTAAGAGCAATAGAAATAATTTTATAGCATGGTTTGGATTTCTAATTTCTTGTTAAAGTTGCCTGATCTTCAGTGTGATTTCCCAACAAATCAGTGAATTTTAATGAGGGTGTTATTCCAAATACAAAGCCTTGGAATAGTAGTAAAGCTTTCCTTCTTTGTACCTTTGTATGTCAGGACCAGCCAGCACCGTCCTTGTGGCTGCATGAGCACATCACCACAACACGCTAACAATGCACATTGTTCTAACGGATTGCAACCCACTTCCTAGCACGTGTAGCTGCTGCTTTCAACTCAGTCTATTTCACACAGAACAGGATGTTACACTGAGTTCCTAGTGAGTTTCTAAGAGTTGATCCCTGTCTGTAAGGCATAGCTTTCAAGGCTTCCTGCAAGAGCAAAGGAGAGGGTTTTGTTACTTGTGTGGCAAGATGCGCAAAAGGCATTGCTGAGCATGGGCTCACTCAGTCTTTGAATCAGACTGAGTTGAGGGAGCTAGCGTTGTTACAGTCAGTAGTGAATGAAGAAGCTGGCGCTCCAAGAGGTCAAGTCGGGACATGAACTCCATGAGGGAAGCCTTGCGTTCTCAGTCAATTCCTGCCACATTCCAGCATCAAGGAGGCACTCAGTGATAGTGGGGAGGGGGGGGGCTGGTTAATCTGTAAAAGAATGTGTCAATTACAAATAAATGAATCCAAGTGACTTACTCCCCTCACTGAGACCATGTCTAGCACTTTCTATTTCAAATGAGTTTGCCTTGCCAACTTCTTTTAAAACCTGCGCCCAGATATGATCTTTCTTTCAGTGAGTGATTATCTAATACTGCAGGGAAACACCAGTGTTTGAATTTTTAAAAATTTCTAGTGCATAAAAGGAATTTCTAGTTTATTATAAGCCACATAAAAATAATTTCTAGTTTATTATAAGCCACATAAAAAGAATTTCTAGTTTATTGTAGGCAGTAAAAGGTCACTGATACAAGAAAGGAATACTGAATTGTGTCACTGTGAGCTTTCTCACACTCTCTACCAGCTGCATTTGTTCTCTGCAACCTTCTCTATAGTTTTCTTTTTCTCTGATTGCTTTTATTGTGAAAGGCATACAAAAATAAATACTAGGAAATATTATAATTTTTTTTAAAAAGATGCACTAAGGAAAGAGAGGTAATACTCCTTCCCTTAACCAAGCAGATAAACTGCTTGAAAGAGACAAGATAATGCTAAAAAGTTAAGGAGGCTTAGGTATGAGACCGATGATCTTAAGAATGACCCAGGACCTAACATGGTGACTGGCTGCTGGAAGTACTTTGATACTTTTTACCTGTCATTTGTAAAACTGAAATTTTATGAGAATGGAAGAGGGAGGGTGGAGAAGGGGCTGAGAAGAGGTCTAACATTTGCTGTGCACGTGTATTAATTCATTGTGAATTAATGAATGTAATCATTACATTTCCCAACAAGAGCAGCGAAAGTGACATGAAAGTTGCATGACTTCCAGTTCAATAAAAAAAAAAAGTTGCCACTAAATTTGTGAGGCAAGTTATTTTTATTATCTTTTAAATTTTCATAGCTTCTTTCTTTTGAAGAGTAAAAGCAAAAACAATAACAAATATCTACTGCATTATGAAGGTTTAGATCACAGTTTCATTCAAAGATGATTTATATATTATATATAGACTGCTTTTCTACCCTGTCAAAACAATGAATACAAATGAAGATGTCCAGATATACAGGTTAGTTGTTTGTATAGACATTTCGAGGATAGTATACAGACATTTTCTTTAAGAAATTAATCTATAACATTCTATTGTATTTTGAAGCAAGAAATATAACATAGGATAAAACAAAAGCCTGAAGTCCTAAATGATTTAACATAACAACTCCATGAATTCAGGCAGAGGATGTAGTTCAAGATACAGTAAGTTCAAAGTAATGAACAATTTAAAGGCTCACCCCTGGAAAACAAACTTTTATAAAACGAATACAAAGATTATTCGGGATATTTATTGTTTCTAGATAGACTTAATTTATTCAGAAGTTAATTTTCTACATAGAGCAGACACCAGAGCAAAGAACCAAACCTAATAGTAGATTATTGGTTTAGAGCAAGAAACAATTAGATTAATAAAGTAATGCAGGTTACTGGCTAAAACAATATTAGAGAAATCTTGAATAACAAAATTGCTTTATATGTAAGTAAAGAATCTTTAAAAAAAGTTTTCTCTAATCTTATTTAGAGATGTCTGGAGATGTGTCATTTTAAAAACAGAACTGACCATTACACTTCAAAAAGTATTATTTACTGGCCAAGATTAGGAATGACCTCTTATATTTATGAGCAGTTATCTATTTCAAATGAAATCTCATAGACAATGTCCTCTAAATTGACCAATAGTAGGAAACATTTTTATTTTTCAGTGAAATTATACTTTTAAAAAATTTGGTCAGAGAAGTAAGTCAGAGAGTAAGCACCTGCTTAGGCAAGCACGTCGCACCCAGGTTTTATTCCTGGTACAAAAATGGATTCAATTTCTGGTACCACATGCTGTGCCAGCCTCGACTCTGAGTACCCTGAGTTGGCCAAGGAGACCAGGAATGGAGGACCATGCCTGTAATCCCAATACTGGGGAGGGCAGAAAAGGGAGGATCACTGCAAGTGAGGTGTGTATTGAGACCTTGTAACAAAGAGATTTAAAAAAATTGATGCAGGATTGCAATTCTCATATTAAAATAAAACATAATTTAATTTTATTAATTTTAATAGTAGGTCAGCAGAGTAATTCATAAAATGTATATTGTTGTCTTCAAAATAGTTGTTTAGAGTACAAGATATAGGCAAGATAACTCTTACTTTTTAAAAATTTTATTACTTTTAATAAGAAACAACATGAAGAGAGTTGCAAAACACATTAGTAGGAGAGCCACAATAATTTTTTACAGTGAATGATGTTGTCTTCATAGTAGTTGCTCAGAGTACAAGATGCAGACATGATAGCTTTTGTAAACTCTGTTAGCATGAATATTTCTTCTCACTGAGCTAAGAAAAAGTAGTGGTACATACAGTCCAATATGCCATAATAGTGGTGGAATATTGGCAAAGCTGGCAATGTTGGAAGCTGTTGACTTGAGCTTTTAGCAGTTCAGCATACTAAGCTAGTATTACATTTTATGCCTCGTCGTTCAGCTTTTCTGCTGGATGGTTAAGGCCAAGTTAAAGCAACACCTATATAACAAAACATGTAACTTCTGTATCTGACAAGATCAGTCAAATTCCTCCAGGATTTACCTTGCAATCATATCCAGCGTTTAGTAGAACTTTTCTCAGCGTTATCCATATAGATGTATCACGACCATCGGTTGACCAGTTTGCTCTCTAAGAAAGATTGAGAGAATGTTTTTTTTCTCTAAGTGACTCTCCTTAGGCACACTACACTTCATCAATCCCTTTCCTCTGTAGTTTCATAATCTCCTTGAACAGAAAATTTGGCAAACCATGAGTTATAGGATGTTACAGCACAGATTATTTTATGTCCTGATTCCTCACTAACCTTGAAGAGTCAAATTATTGGCTGTCCTTGTAGACCTTCTTTTTCTCTAAATTTTGTGTGTAAACATAAGTTGTTAATCCTCCAGAAGGGAAGCTTTGTGATACTCTTGCTCTATACCATAGGTTCTTGAGCTTAACATCACTGTCTTTCTGAATATCAATACCATAGACCTCATGTGGAAGTGATTTTTTCCATCAATAATTGACAGTCTAACAAATTCCTGTACAATGTGATAAAAAAGTTACACATGTTTACATAGAAATTTTCAAATATAACCATATGCAAAATTGTATGTCCCCAGTCCCTGAGCAGTTCAATCTTATGACATTTTATACTTCTCTAACATTTTTATCTCTTATCCTCTTTTATTGTTCTTTTTGTTTTGTAAAACAAACACTTATTTGAGGGAGTGTATAGCAATAATTGAAATGACATTAGAAGCAGCATACATCTAAAAGACCAGAATGACAGGCATTCCAATTTTTAAATTTTTAAATTTCTTATACTAAGATAAAATATCACACAATATCTTATAACTGTACTCTAAGTCGAAGATACACTATGAATCATAAAACAAATGTATAATTAAATATTAAGAGAACTAATTAAATATCAATTAAAATTAAATTAAATATTTTGCTTCTTCATCCACTGTGCAAGTCAATTTCTTTTAATTCGCAAATTAAATCCAGTTACATTGATGGTTAGAATTGAAATGTATTGATTTACGATTGATATGATTTTACCTACTATTGTTTATTCCTTTTTCTCCTGTGTTTAATTGGTTACCCTATTTGGTGAGTTCTTTGTGTTCTCATTCGTGGAGTTCAGGCCATTTTGATCCCTCTTTGTAGGATTGGCTTTATTGTCATGAAATTCTTTAGTTGTTCTTTTCATGGATGTGTTTCACTTCTCCCTCATATTTGAAAGTCAGTTTCACAGGGGACAGCAGAGTGGGCTGGAATTTGTTTTCACGGAGGACTTGCATCACTCTGTTCTATGCTCTTCTTGACTTCATGTTTTGTAAAGAGAAATCCGCCATTATTCTGATAGGTTTTTCTTTAAATGTGATCTGTTTCTTTTCTCTAGCAGCTTTTAGCATATTGTTCTTCTGCTGGATTTATGAGATCTTGACTATTGTATTGTCTTGGTATGTTTTTAGTTGGGTTGTTGTTATTTGGAGATCTTCATGCTTTAGTTACTTGAATACCAGATTGTTTCCTCATATTTGGGAAGTTGTCTGCTATTACTTCTTCCCATATTCCTTTTATATCATTTGTACAAACTCCTTCTTCCTCATAGATGCCTATTAGTCTCATGTTCTAGTTTGCATCGTCTTGCAGATGTTGTTATTTTTTGCCGCATCCTAGTTGCTTTTAAGGCATCCTTTCTTTCCTTTTCACTAGCTGCTACTGTGCCTTCAAAAGCTGAAGCTCTCTTCACTTTCATTCATATGGTGTTGCCAGCTTGTGACTGACATTTTGTTTTCCTGTATATGTCTTTGAAACTGCTTCATGTGATCTATTTCTTTCCTATATT
>PVJA010001341.1:83551-130038 GCA_004027025.1 Myocastor coypus
ATTTCTGATCTGATTTCCTCTATGCCTTTCTGCATAATTTTTTACTTCAGATATTATTAATTAAGGGATTTTAGCTATGTGATTCCCATTTTCTTCTATGCTAGTGTCTCCTGCATCTGTTCTGTGTGGGCTTCAGGCCTGAGACTGCACTTGCTCCTTCTTTTTGTCATTTTATATAGCACTGTCCTTTGGCCGTTGGTGCAACTGTGCCTTTAGCATCTACTGAAATTCGGGTTCTACCAAGTTGTGACTTGTCCAAATGTGCCTGGCTTCGTCTGCCTGCGATGCTGAGCTTCTTTCTGCTGTGCCCATGGAAACAAACCTGCTGTGCCCCTCTGACAATATGTTCAGCTCCTGGACTAGCTAGGAGGGTCTGAATACCACCTCTTTGCAGGGAATTTTGCTACAGGCTTCCACAGGAGGTGCCAGGTCTGGGATCTAGATGAGGAAATTCTGGTCGCACCATTCAGGCTAAAGTTCTTACATACATATGTGCCACTTGCTGGGCTCTGGGCAGGCAAGTGGGGCAAAGGCGAAAGTGCCTGACATGCTCAGGTCGCTGGGCTCTGGGTGGCCAACTAAAGCATTTGAAATGAAAAATCCAAGTCAAACAGAGGGAAGTTCAACAATTTCCACCAAATACAATTGCTCATTTCTTGTCCTATAAGTAGAACCAATAATATACATTAAAATGTTATGTGTATTCTAGGGAAAGTTGATTTAATCACACGAGAATGCAATGATACAATTTCTATATTGCCCAGTACGCTAGGGGAGGCTATCTTAACCAAACTTCAATTATTCGACTAGTGGGGAAATCGTTTAGTTCTGGGAGCTAGTTGAATAGTTTCGTAAAGCATTCTTCATGAAAAGAAACTGACTAACACATAGCATAACCCGGAATCAGCTGTGAACAATGTGAGAGCCTCTCTTTATTGATTCTGCACAATGTGGTCCAGGAGGCTTTCCATAGCTCCTGTATGTATTCAGAGTTAGGCAAGTTCAAACAGTTTTTAGATGGGAAAAACTTTAGTTCACTATGTAAACATTTACACTGAGTCCCCAAAACAAATTGGTAAAATTTGTGGTACTTTAGAATGAATCATGGGATGAAACTAAATAGAAATATGCAATCTTTGTTTTGGTCACTAGCACAAACTAACATTAAAAATTAAAGCAATCAAAACACTGTAAGTGAGATCAGGAATAATGATTACATTATAATTTGTCAGTAGCATATTATTTACTCTGCATTACATGTCACCAAATGAGAAGCACTGATGACAAAGCTGCTCGAGGTGTGAATTGCTGTCACCAGGAGAAGCACTAGGGGAGTTGCTTACATTGTGCTGAAACAGCTGCTTTTCAGGCATGATTATTTTTACTTGAAATATTACCAGCAATGAATATGGACATCTGTAGAATTTTTTCCAAAAAAATGACACAAAATGAACCTGACATTATAAAGAAAAGAAATGGCAAATAGTTATGAACAATGAAATAGTCTTTTCAACTCAAAATCAGAATTCTAGAAGACTAAAATCTACCATTTTGATAACAATTAGTGTCAGCAAGTTAGTACTAAGGAAAGATACATCTAACAATATCTGCAGGCATTTAACAAGTAGTATTTGCATGTAACGAACTGTGTCAACATCTGGAACTATTGGATACCTCAATATACTAATAATTTATGATGGATGCATTCATGTTGCTTCATGTACATTCATGTGCAATGATATATTTAAATTTCAAGGTGGACCAGTGAATTTTATGTACTATCATCAGAAACACATCACTGTCGATTCTAATTTCATATTGAAACTTTTATGCAAGAAACTATATTTTGTTATATTTTCTTTGTTGTAACCTCATAAATAAATATCCAAAAAGTATGTTCTTTTAAATTGCTAACTGTTGTCCAATTTGTTACTGTTTTAAACTAATGCATGTATATCACAAGATAATGTATGCAAATTTAAATGTGAAATTCCAGCACATTTCACATCAAACATAATCTTAGAGATTTATCAGAAGTGAAAAGAAATAGAAGAAATATTTCCTCTTTTGATTTTGTTTTGAAATATACAGCTATGATACATAATATGTTACTTATGTTAACTGTTGAAGTAGTTTTTCCTCTTTTTGAAAAAACCTAATAATTTTCAGTTTTT
The DNA here is from genome assembly GCA_004027025.1 of Myocastor coypus. Lineage (NCBI taxonomy): Eukaryota > Metazoa > Chordata > Mammalia > Rodentia > Myocastoridae > Myocastor > Myocastor coypus. The sequence continues at coordinate 85,726 of PVJA010001341.1, forward strand.
CAGACACATATCTTTGGTACAGCACTTACAAATATCAAAGCAGTTTAGTCTTTCTCAAAACACTGTGTTATTAAAATGTATTAAAAATGGCTGAAGTATTCTTGGATGTCTTTACTGTCCTAAACGGAACAGTCAGCAATCTCAAAATCAGTTAAAATATGTGCTAGTTGTTGTAATTGGATAATTAATACAGCATTTTTCACACTTTGCATTTCTGTATATCAAGAGTGGTTCTAGTCATCCCTCTTTTGGTCATTGTTTCCAGGAAAAAGAAATTAGAAAGAATTTTTTTTTTTACAAGCATTGCAATTTAGACATGTGTGAAGTAAATATAAAAGTTCCAGGAGAAAATAGACATATAATCAGAAAATATTGTCTCCTCTGCTATAACTTTAAGTTCTTTTTATAGCTTGGAAAAAAACTCAAACTAGTAACTCTTTGACACATTAAAATATATAACAGGAAAAAAAGTACCACAAAACCCAGTTCCGGCCAAATAGATTAATGGCCTATGGTGCCTGCTCATGAAGACACAGGGACTTGTGTTCAGTCCCAAACTGTGCACACGCGGAGTCAGAGACTGAGACTGGGCATCATGGCAAGTGCCTGGAATCCCAGAACTTTGAAGGCTGAAAATAGGGCAGTCGCTACGAGTTTGATGTTTGTAGTGACACCCTGTAATCCCTGCACTGAAATGCATTAAAAAAAAAAAAAATCTCAGTTCAGCAACATGGTGTGCACTGCCAGTGTCTTTCATTTGTTTGCATGTTGCGCGGTAAATTTTTAAAGAAAATACTAAAAAATAATTATTCATATTTATGTGGTGCTGTACTGTTTTCACTGGTTAAACTCTTCTGTTTTCTCAAACTTCATTTCTTTCATCTTAACTTCTTTTGTGTCAGTGTGCTACTGTACCATAATAATTACATTAGTTTTTGGAGTTGTTGCACACATGATTGGATTACATCCTAACTTTGAGTTTCTTTTTAGCTTTTCTCTGCAGTCTCTTTCGTCTCTTTCCACTAAAATCCTCCCTGACTGCAAAAAATATTTAGCTACCTGATTTCAATGATGTTTTTCTTTAATAAAATATTTGATTTCTCCTATAAAATTATGTGACATTTAACCTTCTGTCTTATTTATTTCACTAATAATTATGTTTCAAGTTTGACCCATTTCTGTCTTTTGAAACATATTATTTTTATATTGAAAACATTTTAAAGTCCTTTGTTAAGTGTTTATTGTAGAAACATACGATAAATCATTTTTGTCTACTTGGAAGTCTGATAATGCCAGACTAAATATAAGTACCAGCTAATATAATACCAGCTAATACCAGGCTAAATATAATATAAATAGAAGTACCAGCTAATACCAGACTAAATATAAGTACCAGCTAAATATAAGTTTTAATGTAAAATTACTTTATAAAAAACTGCTCTCAAATCCAAGGCACCTAATCTATAATTGTTGTTTTAAACTCTACTTCTTATAGAAGTCAGCAATGACTAAATTGTTTAACTTATTGGTCTGGTCCAACACAATTTCTATCACAATTTTAAAAACATTTAATTTTACCAGGAAATTATCCAAGGGTCAAAAAATATTTGGAGATAATAAGTAAAAGTAAATAAAATACTATGTAAATACAAAAGTCATTTCTGCTTACAAATATTTACAGAGTGTGTATACATTTGTAGGAATGCATAGAGTAGATGTTTAGATCTTTAAGAGTGTTTCTTCTTTCTCCAAGTGTTTTTTGTTGATATCTCTGAGGGTTGTTGATACTTTTGACTCCCTCCAGTTGTTTCTCATGAATATTTACATATGGTTCCCATTACACATATATAGATGGCCTTCACTTCTGCAGAGTTTTAAGAGTCCATATGGCTTTGACACAGACCATTTCAGAATGGCATCTCCTTATCAACTTCCCCTCCATTAGTCAGCTGATCTAAAAAGAAAAGATAAAAATGTTTCCCAGACCCTGGAGTAAAACTAAAAGTAGTTCATTGTCTGTACCTTTACTCCTAAATATTTCTAATATGTATACAGAGCTCTACTATTTGAATAAAACTGGAAACTTAAAATTAAGCACCATCTTCACAAGACTAGACCTCTAAATTAATTTGAAGTTCTTTCAAAAATTTTCATGAATATATTGATCTCAACTGCCATATCAGTCTTTAAAATTATTTTGAATATGTTTCCTTTGCCTAAAGAGTTACTAAATAAGATATGAAAAAAGAAGTTTTAAAATTTCTATTTATTTATTTGTTTGTTTGTTTGTTTTTTGTTTTGGTACAGGGTCTCACTATATAGCTCAGACTCTTAGTAATCCTCCAGTCTCAAGCCTCCCCACTACTGGGATTACAAGCATGTACCACCATACCCGGAGCCAGTGGTTGCTTCAGCTTGCCACGAAGCAGGCCTAGGATAGCCTGCATTGTCAGGAATTGAACCCCAGTCCCAAAGCTTGCCTAAGTAACTGCTTAATCCACTGAGCTATCTCACCAGCCCCAAAATAAGTAAGTTTAAACTTATATGTAAAAGACATTTGTTTAAGTTGAACTTTTTTAATACTTTTAATAAGAAATTGAAAAATTCTTAGAATAAAAAAAAGATTCATAATGTAAATAACATTTCAGTAGATATTAACATAAATATATTTCAGTGTAATTCTTACTTATTTTATACAATACATACTTTATTTTAAGCCTCTTCATAAAATTGTTAAACTAGATCTATCAGTGACTAATGGAAGATTTTCACTGATCACCAGTATTGCCGAAAATGAAAAGACAACAGAAACAGACATCAAATCTTAGCTCTATCTTATTCTCATTAGCCTTAAATGATGAAGCCTTGCTAGAAATATTTAATGATTTGAATTGAGTTCTACAGCTTCAGAGTTAAAGTACTTAAGCAACTCAAGGACAGAAAATATATTACAAGTATATTTAAACTAATTGATTATTGATTTCATGTGTCAACTTAGTTCAGCTTTAGGGTTTTCAGATGTTTACTCTGCACGTGTCTTGATAGAGTTTTGGGTAAGATTGACATTTGAGGTTGGGATAGACAGAAAGGCCGATCCACTCAGAGGAGACAGTGAAAAGTGGAGGTGGCACATGAATACTTTTCTCTGTACTCAAGCCAAAACATCAGCTCTTTCTTTATCCTGGGTCTGATGTTGCTCAGACTGAAACTTGAGCTGCTGGCTCTTGATTCCCAGACTCTCATCTATCTCCTTGGACTGCATCCACAGCACTCCTGCGTCTTCATCTTGCCAACTGCAGGCTTTCAGGCTATTCATCCTCTGTCATCGCTTAAAGCAAATCTCGATAGGTTGATTTCTTTACCATATCCACACATTCCTGGAGAATCTTTATTAAATGCCAAGCCCCATCGCAATTTTGTTTTTAGTTTTATGTATTTATTTCTCTCAGGGTTTCACTATGCAGTTTGGACTTGTAGTGATCCTCCTGTCTCAGCCTCCCAAGTGCTGAAATTGCAGGTGTGTCCTACCACATCCGATTTTGGTGGCCTGCAGGAAGTGCCTAGTATTCCAGGGCCAGCCTAGCATGCTGTACTGGGGATCAAACCCAGGTCCTTGTGATTAGAGAGCAGGTACTAAGAGCACTGAGCTATCTCCCTAGTCACACAAATTCTTTTATATTATCAGTTACACATCAGTATCAATTTTATTATATATATATATAATGCACACATAAATGTTAGCTAAATAATTACATTATATGCTTTGTGTATATGAATTAGTGTTAAGGATATAATTGTGAAGGTATAAAACATCCTGACATAATATAAGCAAGCAATTGGCTTTTATTTGCTGGTTTATTTATTTATTTATTTATTTATTTATTTATTTTGCAATATTGGGGATGGAAGTCAGTACCTTGCACTTGCCAGGCAAGCACTTATTCTACTGAGCTATCTCCCTGGCCTGATTGGCATTTTCTATAAAGTCCAGTATATCATACTCATAAAATACTTTCATAGTAAAACAGTGAGGTTATATATACATTTATATATACATATATATATATATATATATATATATATATATAAATTAAAAATGTGTGGAGGCATGAAAATGAGAGAACAAAAATGAGAGAGAAGGAGAGAGAAAGAGAGAGAGAGCAAATGGGAAGTACAAAAGTAATAAGAAGAGGGAACCTAATAGGTTACTTTGAAAATTATTTCAGTCAGATCCGACTTCACCGCAGAGACAAGCAAGCAGATGGTATTTCAGTAACTTGCCCAAGATCACAAATCTTGGGTGAGCTGGAGCAGAGATCCACAATGAGACGACATTGGCTGGCTCTGTATGCTGATTACACAACCTATGCTCTGATGTACAAATTCCCACTCTCAGAGGGTTTCTCTTTGCTTTCTCTTTTGTTGCTTTTCCAGTCATTTTTGCAGGATTTGGGGCCACGGTATCAGCTGCTACAGCGATGCCCCGCGCTTGCCAGTTCTCCAGGAGGGCTGGCCATGTAAATGAGGGTTGACTATCCCATTGGCACTATTCTTTGCTTCTAACATCTCTGCCATATGGTTGTGTTTTCCCATTGGAAAATATAACGAGTTTGTAAACTTTTGTTTTCTTCATCAGCAGACACTAAGATTCCAGCTTCTTCAAATGTATATTTTAGACATAAGTCAGTACTCCTAGGAACGAAAGTTTGGCAAAGACAGGGTGGATTGAGGCCATTTCTCTCATAAGCTTCCTACCTACTTAGTGTCTCTGGTTCTTGTGTTATTTTCCTTTATTTCTGTACCATACCATACACTTAACAGCATTGGTTTCATTGATCTAAGAGGTATCACTAGTTGGAATTTCAAAAAGATGTGAGCAGCCAGTCTGAAGGAATCAGCAGAATTTCTTTTTTCATTTTTTTTTTTTTTTTTTTTGTTTTGGTCTGGCTCAGCTCACTCTGATGGTGGGGCTGGGGCAGTATATTGTACCAGGGGAGGCCAACTGGGGTCCCCTCAGCCTGCCTAAGCTTGCAGAAGCAGGTTCTTTAGACCACTGAGATATCTCATCAGCCCAAATCTTTCTTTTTCTGAAGAATTTCAGTTGTTTGCTTTGCCATTTTCTAGAGCCTGATGGAGTGTCTTGTACCTTTTGTCCCCAAAGCTAGAAATGAGAGGTTGAGTCTCACATCACATCATTGTGACATTCTGCATGCCTTTACTCTGTCCTCTGACACTGATGTATCTGCCTTTTAAATTTATTTTTAAAGAAACCTGGCAGTATTTGGGTCCACCGCATAATGTAGGATGATTTCTTTAATATGACATCAGTTAACTAGCAAATGTAATTACTTGTGATTTTAATTCAAGCTTTCTATATAGCATAGCATGTTCACTGGATCTGAAGAGTGCAACATTTTGGGCAGTTGTTTTGCTTATCACAACTTAACTTATCTCTTGGGAGAGGTATCCTTACATATTCAGTATGCCTTCAGTGTCTAAGTATAAACTTTCAGGACTCCATGTCCTATTGCATTGGTTTGACTCTTAGCATCACATGACGTGCTTGCCCCGCTCCCAGACTCACTGAGCTGGCCACAGAGACTGGGCGTGGCAGCTCACACCTGTAATCACACTGGGGAGGCTGAAAACAGGAGGACCAGTATAAGTTCAAGCTGCCTAGCGAGACCCTGTACCAAATACATAAAAAAAAAAAAAAATAGTGAAAGAGAAAGAAAGAAAAAAAAAAAGTACGTGAATTATTTTGTGAAGCTACACAAATAATATAAACGCGTGTTCATGGTGAAATTCTGTGAATACATGAAAAGTGATGAGCTATGCCTTCAAATGAGATTTTATGGCATTTAAACTGAACAGGAATGAATTTGATCATTACAAAGAATGCATGGATAGAACTGTGACTTGGCTACTTGCTAGGTACAGATGTAATTTTATGTACAGTGGATAGGTTGGCCTCACTAAGAAGATAATTGCTAGCTTTGTGAAGGTTAATGAGGTGCAGACAGCTCAGCAAAACCCATATTTGAGACGAAAGTCTCTGAAATGTGCTGAAGATACGAGTGACACGAATGACACGTAGACAAGTGTGGCTGAATCAGAATGGGTTTAGCGTTGATGGTAAGTTATGAACAAAGAATGAATAAGAGAATCGGCGGTGGTTTGGAAGCCACCTTAAGAAATACAACTCAATTAAAGTGAATTAAGCCAAAACAGATGATTTTGAGCTTAACAGTGACCTAGTTTTATGTATGTTTATAAAGCACTTTATGGCTCCTCTTTGAAGAGTAATCCATCTAGGGCAAGGGCAGACACCGAAGAATTGGCAAAAGAAATAGGAGCTTCTACAGAATGACTGTTTGAAGAAGAAAGGCAAGAGGCCATATGATGGAATGTTATCTGAATTCTGTCTGCATGCATTTGCATATTAACCTTCAGAAAACGTCTTTCTTGGTTGAATAGTAATAGCATGACATTCAATTCTTTTCAGTTCTCAAAATTGGACAGTTTGAGCTCATTGTCCCTAGGAAACTACCTTAGCTCGCAGGCTGCAAAGAACTCTACCTCATATTATTTCTATTAGATGTTAACATAAATACTAAATGCAATTACTGTGTTAGAAACTCTACTTTTAAAAAATTCTTTGAAATCAGTCAACAGCTTACATTTCTTTATTATTTGAATTTATTAGTAAATTAGGGTATTGAAAAGTTTTTACTTATGGAATTTTATTTTATTTTTAAATGTATGTTTTGCTGTTGTGGGTGATCACACTGTGGATCTAGCATGTTCTCTGTGGTCTTCTATCATTGAACTACATCTGTATCATGTTCAATTTATTTTTGAAACTGTGTTGGTATGTGTATATTCTAGGCAAACCCTCAAGAATCCTCTTGTCAATTTCATCAAAAATTTCTCCTTGAATTTTGATTAAAAATGGGCTAAATCTATAAATGTGTCTTAGTTACTTTTCTCTTGTTGCTGGGACAAATACCCAACACTCCAAATGAAGAAAGGAAAAGTTTATTGGCTCAGTTACTGGAGATTTCAGTCCATACTTGACTGGATCCAAGGCTGAGTGGCACATGGCAGAGAGCAGCAGTTCATGGTGGCGGAACAGCAACAGTCTGGTGACAGAGGCAGCCAACCAAACAGGGCAGCAGAGCAAGAGCTCTAGTGTGTCTCTCTGCTTCTCTTTATATTATATTCAGGCACTCTGTCCTAGGCTATCTGCCTTAGGCTACACCCATAATCCCAAAAGTACTTAAAAAACATAACACCAGGGTTCATGGATCAAATCTCAAACTCTAGATCAGTACTAAATCACATAATCACAGTGACTCATGAATCATCAAGTCTCAATCTACAGAAGTCTCTGCCCCTTGACTGCATGAAGCTTTTGGGGGACAACTAGGCATAAACCGTAACAAAATGCCTTTGAAGAGACGATTTAAAATCTTTTTGTTGTTGCAATATGAAAGCTCATTACATATCTACTTATAATTTCCTTAACTTGTCCTGTAAGCGAGTTGCAATTTAAAACATATATTTGCGTTTTTGTCTTGATTGATATATATATTTTTTTATTTTTCTTGTTTCCAAACCTTTGTTTGTTTATTCACTCATTTTTATGGCAAGCTCAGCCTACCCCCCAAGGGCAGGCCTGGCGCAGCACGTGGTGCCTGGGATCGAACCGTGGTCCCTGCAGCCGCCCAAGCTTTTCCAAGCAGGCTCTTTAGACCACTGAGCCATCCCACCGGGCCCCTGTCTTGATTGATAAATTGTAGTGTTTCATGGTTGTACTTGATGTTAAAGTAAGTGACATAATCTCGTTTCCTCTATTTGAGTTTCCTTTAAATAATTGTTATATTATAGAAAAGGTGATTTTTGATACTGATTAAATCACTGAATGCCACAGTAAATGTCTTAATTACTTTGATAATTTTTTTTTTTTTTTTTTTTGGTTTTTAGAGAAATTTCTTTTTTTTTTTTGTCTTTTTGAGACAGTGTCTCACTACGCAGTTCAGACTGGCCCTGGGCTCACTTTTGAAGCCCCAGGCTGGTCTTGAACTTGCACTGATCCTCCTGCCTCAGCCTCCCAAGTGCTGGGATTACAGGCGTGTGCCACCACGCCCGGCTTTAGAGAATTCTCTACATAAATATCTCTGCCACTTTAAGTTCCAAAAATTACCACATCAGTTTCCCAAACCTGTAAACATTTTAAATACTTCACAGTAGTTAGGAATCTTAACAAAATGCTAGAGGAAAGTGATTTATATTACCATGCAAATGTCCATCTATTATTACATCAATCAATGAAGATAGTTTTGATAGCTCAAAAAGTCATAGGGACTTTTTTCTCACTTGTCATTTTATATTCATTATTTTCATTCATGGATCTGGAAGCTTTCTTATTGAATTCTTTCACATTTGACACTGCGGTGCGCTTTGATGGATTAACACCTGTTATCAGCAAGGAATTTTCCTCTCAGTCTCTTACAATGCTTTGTTATGAAATCTTCTTCAATATTCTTATGGATCCTCTAGCTTTCCCTTTAAAATTTACATTTGCATAGCATACTTGTATTATTAGCATTTTAACTTAATCTTTCTTATATGAAGCATTATTTATTTATTTGGTACAAGGCCTCACTACCCAGCTCAGACTCTCAGTCATTCTTCTGTCTCAGCCTGCCCAGAGTGAGGATTACAGGAGTACACTACCATGCCCTAATTCTATGTTCTGCCTACTGCACCCAGAGCGCAAGTGGTACCAGGGATTGAACTCTTATACTTGAGCTTGCCAGGCAAGGACTTAGAGCACCAAGCTATCTCCCCAGCCTGGGCTTGCTTTCTTATGGTGATGGATACTAACTGGTAGTCAGCTTGCTACACCCAGCTGAATTAAATTAGCATGGTGCTGGTCGCAAGAAGCCCACCTGAGGCTTAATGCCAGTAGCATAAAGGCAGAACAGGAGAAGCTGCTAAAGTGCTGTTAGGGATGCTGTTCTGAGGAGCTGTTAGAGGCTGCTCATTCTCTTGGGCTGTTCTGCTGGAGGACCTTGTCCAAGCTGGCTTTCCCAATGAACTTTGGAGAAGCTTGGGACCTTATTTTGAGCATCAAAACCTGATTCCAGAGGGGAAGATGGTGCACTGCTCAACCTTTTGAAGCTTGGCTTTCTGGAGAGGAACTCGGCTTTCCTCATCACTGGAGGAGCTCGGGATGTCAGTGTTGCTCAGGATAGTTGTGGTACTTCTGGGGGAGCTCTGGTGCTTACCTTGCATACTGCTTCCTCGCTCCAGCTCAGATCCCCTAGCCTGCTAGTACAAGTTCTTCATCCCACTGGTATAGACTTTCCAACTTCCACCACTGACTTTTGGGCCTTTCTATCTCTTATTCATGAAGTGGGCCTGCATGAGATTTTGTTGTGGGCTCTAGGCCACCAGTTGCATTGGTGGAAGGCCTTGTTATGAGCTCTCGGTCCTCAGCCAAATTCTTTAGTATTTAATGTGTGGGTAGAATTCCTGCACTTGTAGTACATGATTCTTGGGTGACTCATTACAAAATACTGCTACAAAACATGTCCTGTACTAAATTGCTCAAGTTGTATAAGCCCAAAACCATGACACTTACCAATTTGATATTGCTCAGAATTATAACAGTTCTATTTGTTTGTATATTTATGTTACACTTTTTTCTCCTTTTTTGCCGTTTTCATTTTTATGGTTTCCTCAGTTCAGTTCTCTATGATTTTACTCTAATCTGTAACTCTGATTACATATATTTAATATCCTTGATATGAATGCATTCAACTTTATGATAAATTTCATCAATTCACAGTTCAGAGACTCACTCAATATTGTGATCATTCATTTACTTCACTTTTGAACATTCATTACTGTGCATTCCAGTTCATTCATCTTTTTAAAAAATTTTCATTTGTTTTGAAGAATAAAAACAAGAGCAAGAAAAACAAAAGCAGAGACAGAAACAGGGTAACATGTAACACTACATATGTTACAATAGAATTTCAAAACAAGGATAACTAATTAACAGTGATTGACATGTTATGTATATTTATCGTCAAATCTGTTGTTCAGATTATCAGATATAATTGTGCACAATGGGACATGTAATTGAATATTACTACATGCTTTCAAGAAATCTTAAATTTTTGTTCTAGATTCTCATTTTCTTTTATTATCTTTTTAATATTTTATTTTAAAGACAGTATAGTAAAATTGACATGACATTAGAAATGGTACACATTTAGAAGACCGAGATTTCAGGTATTTTAATTATTTTAGTACTACACATTGCTGTCCTCAACGTAGTTGCTTAATTCACAGATACTAACACAGAGCTTTAGCCGGGGTTCGAATTCTTCCCATAAGCAGCTATTTTCAAGAGCAGTTCACTAATCTTTCTGTTTTTTTTTTTTTTAATATCTATTAATCTTAATGGGCATCTTTAACTTGGTGTATTATATTTTTCATCTCTAGATATTCTCTTTTTGGTTTGCTTAAATAAATTCCTTTTCTTTTTATTACATTTACATACTGAAAATGTCTACTTTCCTAGAAGTATCCTAATTCATTTGTGTCTTCTTATGTTGACTCTGGAAGACAACTTGTCTTTTTTGACTTCTCCATATATTGTTGTCTTAGTTACATTTTACTCGTTGCTGAGACAAATACCCGACACTCGAAATGAAGGAAGGAAAGGTTTATTTAGCTCACAGTTACTGGAGGTTTCAGTCCATGTTCAGCTGGCCCAAGGCCGAGAGGAACAGAGCAGAGAGAATCCAGTTCATGGCGGCAGAGCAGCAACAAAATGGTGGCAGAGACAGCCAATCAATTAGGGCAGCAGAGCAGCAGCAACAGCTTTAGTCTGTCTCTCTGTCTCTCTTTATATTACATTCAGCCTCTCCGCCTTAGCTCCCTCCTTAGGCTACACTCATAATCCCAGAGGTACTTTGACCCATAATCCCATCAGTACTAAAACCCATAATCCCAGGGATCATGGATCAAGTCTCAAACTCTGGAAGTCCCAGCCCAGTGACTCCATGAGGCTTTGGGGGACAACTAGATATAATCCATAACAACTGTAGGAACATTTTCCTCTCAATCTCTTACAATGCTTTGTAAGAGAAATGTTCCTAGTCATTAATGCAACAAAATCATAGAGTTCCGCTTATTTGTCATTCTTTGCTCCATGATGGCTTGCATCTGTTACTTAATATCTGAGAGGGGTTATACAGGTTTTCTAACTATGGAGCAGGTGGGCAATTTACATTATATGCTGTCATTACTAGGCTTTGGAATCCCTTCATTTTATTTTGCTGCAAATCATTCATTTTATGATACTAATTTGGGCTTACTGCCTTCCAAATTCATCCAAGAAATCAAAAGATATTGACTATAAGCCGGGCGTGGTGGCTCACACCTGTAATCCCAGCACTTGGGAGGCTGAGGCAGGAGGATCATTGTGAGTTTGAGACCAGCCTGGGCTACAAAAGTGAGCTCAAAGCCAGCCTGAACTGCACAGTGAGACCCTGTCTCAAAAATAAAAAAAAAAAGATATTGACTATATATACACTTGAAGAAATATTACAGCAAGAAACTGTGTCATTAATTGAGAAGGTCCAACATTCGGAGAAGGGAACAGGGTAGCGGTAAGACATAATGAGAAAGAAGGAAACCCATGATGGTGAAGACCAAGCTGCTGGCTAGGCTTGGCTCATCTCAGCTCAGTGGCTATTTTTATTAGTTCCAAGGTTAAGACCCAGAAGTAGTTGAACGTGTTCCCAACATTTGCCCTAGTTAACTCTAAGCCTTCCATTTCCCTGGGAATGGGATAGCCTACCAAGGCCAAAATGATGAGACCACACATTCCAGAGCCCTGGAGATGCAGATGAGCTCTGTTCAAACCCTGAGGATGCAGTTGAGCCCATTATTCAGACTATGGGTCGAGGAAACTAGGCATGTTGTCAGATTTACTTCCTTATATTGTTGTTTATTCTGGGATCGTCTCCAACAACTTAATCTCCCACAAAATATTACTCCTATAGAAACAAACACTTTTGCCTTGTTCTTGAGACTTTCTAGAAGTCCATTTTCTTAACTTTTATTCTTGTTCATGACTCCCTTGATACCTCGAATTATTTTAAAGCATTTATCTTCCATGAGTGTTTTAATCTTGGAGAAGATTCAGAAGGGGCATGGTGTCAGATATGGTGAGTGAAGGAGATGGAGCCACAGGTAATGTTCGTATTTGACAAAAATCTCTGTAAACAATGAGGGGATATTAAAGATTATGGTAACTCTTTAAATAAAAACATTATTATATTAAAATTTTATAGCTAGTAATTGCCATTAAAACATTTCCCCTGAATTAAATCACATTTTGCTCTTTACAATATTTATTTTACAGTAATCATTTTGTAATTTTTGTTACAATATGTTTGCATCACTTAGTGATTACATTGACCCCTGGGAGGAGATACATGTGCATAAGGCATGTCACTACACTTTATCACTTTTCCTTCACCTCCCTCTCTTTGGCTCTATCATTTGGTCCTATTCCCATTTTGAAGTCCTATCTCACTATTTCTATCTGTCTGACTTTCCTCTTGATTTACATTTCATGTATCTTCTATAAGGACAATTGCGTGATATTTAAGCTTGGCTGATTTATTCCACATAACAATTGGTAGGAAAATACTTTTTAGTAATTGCAAATTTTCAACGTATTTTTCTATTCACCCCTATGAAAATCAAATAACGCACCGAAATGTCATGTCTCAGTTACTGAGGAAGCCGAAGAAACATTGAGTTTGGGACATCACCTTAGACAACGAAGTAAAATTTTGATTCAGATATATACCAAAGGGAAACATCTCGGATTTTAGTTTTATTTCTACTAATAAAACCTGGCCAGACTTTATATGCATGCACCAAACACACTGAATTCTTCAAAACATTCCTGTAAGAGATGTTAATAGAATGTAATGCTTCTGAGCAAAAAGGGAATCTGAAATGCAGTGAAATGCAGAAGGAGAATTAATGTATTATTTTGAAGCAGAAGTTTTAATATTTACTTGTCATAGGTCTGTCTTTTATAACCACTAGTTCATTACCTTCATAAGTTGCTCTGTTAGACTGCACTCCCAAATGAAGGTAAGATGGAGTTAACTTCAACTAAGAAAGATGCGTATACAACTGAAAGAGGAAACAAACTTGAGTTAGTTTAAGCCATTTTCGTCTGGCATTAGTGCAACAGAATTGAGTGTATGCTAACTGATACATTATGTAAATTTAATCAACCTAATGTTCTTCAATCTCAGATTCATCAACTGTAAATTTTAAATGCTCTTTACACGTACCAGCACAAACAACTGCATCAGATATCCTCTGACATTGTTCATTTACTGATTCAAGAACAATTGTTAATTATGGACACTGCATAACTATTAAAAGTCCTAGGCCATATTTATTTCTTAATTTTAGAATTTTAACACATCCTGCTGACCTTAGGAACACAGAAGTTTAATTTTAAAAGCTCTTACAATTTAAGGTAATGTAATTTTCACCTACTAAAGTGCCTTACATTTTTAAAGAACTTTTTCCTCTTAAAACGTCAGCCATAGAATACATGGAATGCTCACATACCACTACACATGTTTTATTCACCCACTTTATTTATGAAACATTTTGTGAATCCATGAAAACTATACGTTCTGTTTAAAAAAGGATTATTGTGATATTTTATTTCTGAGTTATAGATATTCAGCAACTTTTCCTTGCAAGCTATACCCAAATATAATTATTTTCTGAAAATATACAAAATTTAATTCACACTTAACCTACAGCACATTTTATAATTGACAACAAAAGATGCTTCATTTAAAAAAAATGTTTTTCCTGTTTATTTTTTTCCAATTTTTATATAAGCAAATAGTATGATCCTTCCAGCAAAATAGTTACATGCCAAACTATCATATTACTTAACTCTAACAGCGACAAAACTGTTGTAGCAATAAAGAAGTCTTAGGTAGTGCAAGAATAAGTAGAGGGCTGTAGTGTTACATTTATTTTACTGTTCTGCTTTTTCTTTCATCTTTCATCATATTTTATTGACCAATTTAGCTACATATAAAGGGAGAAAAATTTTTCTTGTGTGTTTCCATTTCTTTGTAGTTATTTAGGGATGTGACCATGTGCGCATACACACATGCATGAATGCATGCATGTGTGTACGTGTGCATCTGTGTGTATGTGTGTCTGTGTGTGTGTGTCTGTGTGTATTTGTCATCTAACGAGTCATAATGTAATAATAACAATTTTTGTTCTAATTCTCATGTGGGCATAAACGAAAAACGTTTTATTTTTTATTTTTTATTTTTATTTTTATTTTTTCGAAAAACGTTTTAAAACAATTTTCTTTAGATAGTATATTGGGCCAGCCTGATAACTCAGTGGACTAAGGCACCTACTCGTGTATCACGCAGCAGCCCAGGTTCAATCCTGACATGCTGTGCCAGACGCCGCCCCCCCAGGGCATGCTGCGATGTCCATTGAGACTGGGCGTGTTGAAGAGGGCCTGTAATTCCCAGTCGTGTGAGGCTGAAAACAGGAGGATCACTAAGGGTCTGATCTATTAGTGAGACCTTAATAATCCAATAGACCCTGCCCTAAATACAGAAAAAAAGATATCTTGTAAAATGCTATAACATTTATGACAAAATATTTTAGAACATTTAGTAAGCAAATAGAACTTTAACTTTCCACTGATGCTGCATTTGGTATCATTTTTCAAAATCATTTGAGTGATCAGTCTAAATCATTTGACTGATCTAGAAAGTACACTCCCTGGGTGTTCCTTAGTGCCCACAGGAATCAAGCAATGGCATAGTGTTTCCAAAACGAGATAGAGCTTTTTACCATTGAACAAATTCAGTTCCTAGCACCTAGAAGAAATTCCTCTTTAAGAACAATGGCTCCATCCAGACAGGTGGTTCTATAGCTAACTTTTGAAAGGCTGGTAAGATTTACATCAAGTTTTAGATTTAAATACCAACAATTACTCAAAATATATATACATGAAGTCTGGACATAATTAAAATTAATCATTTCTTTTAGTTTTACAATCCATTGAAAAGGAAGTTATACTAATAGATACAAAGAATACTTAGCTGCAATAATGATCTTAATTTTATTTAACAGTAATATCCTATACGCTACTCTTATTTTTTCAATGCTGCAGCTGTGTCTATTGTGATGATCACATGCTTTTTGTTTTTAAATTTGATGTTACAGTGTATCAAATTTATTGCTTTGTGTATGTTGGAACATCTCTGGATCCTTGGAATTTGGCATGGCTGTGCTAGATAATCCTCATGATGATTGACTGCATTGTTTTTCATTTGCTAGCATCTTATTAAGGTATATTGTGTGAATTTTCATTAGGGAGATTGGCCTGTAGTTCTGATTGATGGGTTGATTCTCTAGTGTCGGGATAATGCTTACTTCCAAGCATAATTTTTGTAGTATTGCTTTTCATGCCATTGCATTAGAGAATTTCACCATTCGTTGTATAAGATATTCTCTAAATTTCTTAGAAAATTAATCATAAATACATGAGGACCTGGGATTTTATTTCTTGGTAATTTTTTTACAATTATTATGGAATCTTCAATTGCATTGAATGATATTGGGTCATGTAAAATTTTTAAATCTTCTTGACTTAGTTTGGCAATTTATATGTACTTAGGATTATGTCCATTTCTTCTGTTTTTCTTAGTAGAGTATGAGTTCTTGACTTGACCATTTCACAGTTTAGCATTTTAACATGGCTTTAATTTTTATTAAAAGTCTAACCTCATGGTTAGGCTTTTCTGCTGGATGGTTAAGACCAAGATAAAGCAAGACTTATATAACAAAAAGTGTAACTTTTGTAACTAAAAAGGTTAGTCAAATCCCTTCAGTAGGTTCTTGAAGTAGGTATTAATTATCATCCAGATTTTGCACAAAAAATCATTTGACACAGTCCAGTATAATTCCATGACAAAAGTTCTGCAGAAAGTTGAAATGGGTAGTCTTTACTTCAGTCAGGTAAAGGCCATATGTGCTCGATGTGCTTCTGAGTCTCTTCATCTCATCTCTTGGGTTTTCACCTGCCCTTGCTCCATATTGACCATGTATGCCAAGCCAGCAGCCAACATTATAAGAATTGGACTAAAACTGAAAACTTTTGTTTTACATTCAGAGCCAAGATAAGAATATCTACTATCATTCTTAATTAATATAGTTCTAAAAATACTGATTGGACAAATTAGCCAAGAAAATAATGAAAAATAAGAATAGGAAGGGCTGGTGAGACAGCTCAGAGGACTAAACACTTGCTTAGGCAACTGCAAAGACCAGGGCTTGATCCTCAGCACCATATGGAGTGCTCGCTCCACCTCTAGGCTCACTGAAGTGGTCATGGAGGCTGGGAGTGGTGGCACATGCCTGTAACCTCAGCGTTGGAGAGGCTGTATACAGGAAGATTACTAAGAGTCCAAGCTGTATAGTGAGATCCTTTACCAAAAAAAAAATAAAAAATAAAAAATAAAAATAAAAAAGATAGACAAAATAAGAATACAAAAGAAGTTAAATTATCATTATTTGCATTTGCCCTGATACTCTACATAGAAGATCCAAAAACCTAGAGCAATTGGCTTCTGTATTTAACAATCAAATTAAGTAGTGCAGCTGGATACAAATTCAACACATAAAAATCAATAACATTTCTCTGTACCTTAAAAATTACTGTCATAGAGAAATTAGGAAACCATAACCTTAACAATAACATCAAAAAATGAAACACATAACACTCAACCTAACAGAGAAAGTTAAGGATCTATAAGGAAATTTATAGTACTGAGAAAATAGGAAATTGAAGAGACATCAGAAAATTGAAAGATATCCCTTTTTATGTACTTGGTACAGGTTCTTCAGGGTGTACAGAGTCTCACTATGTAGATCAGACTCATGGAGATTCTCCTGTTTGCAGCCTCCAAGTGCTGGGATTACAAGTGCATGCCACTGTGCCTAGTCTCAATCATCATTTCAGTGTTCAATAGGGCCAGGGCCAGCACAGCAGGTGGGGGGATAGAACCCTGGCTGCTGTGCTCTGCCTAAGCAGATTCTTTAGTCCACTGACCTATTTGGTCAACCATGAAAGACATCTCTTGAATAGGAAGAAACTTTGTAATGAAAATGACCATACTCTCAAAATGGTTCTATAAAATTATTGCAATTCTAATCAAAATATCATTAGCACATCTCACAGAACTAGGTAAAACATATCTAAAATTCATTTGAAACCAGAAGAGAGCTTCAATAAAATAATAAAATAGTAATTATTATTATAATTTTTATAATTATAATTCTGAACAATAAAAGAAAGGCATCACAAACAACTACTTGAAATTATGCTACAAAAGTACTATGATGAACACAGCATGGTAAAAGCCAAAAACAGACCTGAGGGAAAATAGAATAGATTAGAAGATAGAAAACAACTCCAAGTATATTCAGGCACCTTATTTTGGATGGGAGAGTGAAAATATTTACTCGAAGTAAGATAGGCTTGATAATAAATTTTGCTGGAAAAGATATTGTTTTTCCAAAGGCCAAAAGGCTCCTAAAATTGGACCCAGGTCTATTACCATACAACAAACAAAAATTGAAATAAATCTAAAATCTAAACATTAAAATAGAAAAAGTAAATCTGCTGGAAGAGAGAATATACATAGAATTTGAAGATAGTGATATAGGTAAAGCTTTCATGAACAACACTCTGGTTTCACAGAAAACACTACAATGGATAAAAAAAAAAAAAGAATGCTTTGTTATACAGGTCTGGCTTCAACTTGCCCTTGACCACCCAGCAGGAAAAAAAATGCTTAATTACAATGCATGAAACACAGAACTAGATTGGTGAGACGAGCTTTAGGAGGCTTAGATTCAATAGCTTCCAACATCACAAGCTTCACTGGTGGCCCACTGCAATTGCAGAACATTTGACTGTATATGTATCTGCTTCCTCGTAGTCCGAAGAGAAGTATATTCTTTTCCTTTTTTTTGTTTTCTAAGAAACATCAATATTGAGGTGGGTCATGCCCACACACTGTACTCTGTAGAACGATTTGAGGACAATATGCAATATGTCAACTTTCAAAGAAAAGAAAGGGGAAAAGAAAAAAATAATAATAATGTTGATTTAGAAGGGTTAATGCTTAATTGTTTGATCAATTTTATATACCTGTATGTATTAATCTAAACTGATCTGATGATGAAAATATGTAACATAACCCGTGTTAAATTTAAACAATAAAAAAATAGAAAAAAAAAGAAACCACGAGCAGAATGTAAAGACATCCTTGAAGAATGGGAAAGCATTTAGCCATTTGTTCCTATTATAAAGGATGTATCTCTAGAGCATATACAAAATGTTTGTTCACAGAGATTATGAAGCCACAGAAGAAACGGATTAATGATATAGTGTGCCTAGGTAGAGTCACCTAGAGAGAAAACATTCTCCCAGCCTTTCACAGACAGTAAACTGATCAAGCAATGACCATGACGCATACAGATGGCTGACACTGACAAAAGATCTATAAACTACTGTCCATTATTTCATGGTAAATCCTGAGGGGATTTGACTGACTTTGTCAAATACAAAAGTCACATTTTACATTATGTAGGTTTTGCTTCATCTTGGTCTTAACCATCCAGTAGAAAATTGTAACCATGAGATATAAAATGTAAAGCCATATTACTATGCTGAGCAGGCTCAACTGAACAGCTTTCGACATTGCCAATTGTGCTGATAACTCACTACCATTATGAAATATTAGACTACATACAACTAACTACTTTCTCTTAGTTCAATGAGAAGAATGATTTGTACTAATAGTGCTTTGAAAAGTTATCATATCTGTAATCCCAGTGCTTGGGAGGCTGAAAACAGGAGGATCACTATGAATCCAATCTGTGTAGTCAGTCCCTATAGTTCCTGTAACCAATACATCAAATAAGGCTACTTTAAGATTCATCAAAATATATTTTAAATTTTAATTGTTACTAAATGATTATAAATATTTATGGGATGCGCTGTGAATTTATCATCCCACATTTGTATACATTCTGTAACAAAGAAACCACAACTATTGGCCTATCCTTCACTTCAGATACTGATCATTTTTGTTTACTTCTTAGCTTCAAAAAGGATTTGCAAAATATTGACTTTCAACTCAAATTATACAAAAGATATGCACTGGGTTGTTCAATTGATTGATTGATTGATTGATTGATGTAGTTTTCTTACTGCACTGTCCAAAGAAATTTTTACCGTCCATTAGGCAAACTTCTAAATATCCAATAGGCAATTTACATTGTACTAGATTTCAGAGATCCATTTATAAACTAGACATTTGAAATTTTTATTCTCAAAGTGATTATACACTTGTATCTGTTTCATTAAGTAGAGGATATAACAAAATTAGGCAAAACATACTAGGATTTAAGCAAATTTATATTCAAGGAAGAAATAGAAAAAATCTCTACACAAGTGAGTTGTTAGATTGTGATGAAAAGATATATGTGTGTGCATAACAAGCATATATATAATATATATATATATATATATGTGTGCATATGTTAGCATATGTTTGTATAAATGTATGCATATTCTTATCCAACTATGAAATATTCAGATAAAAGAAATATAAGAGATGTGTGTTTGCATGTGTATCAAAGCAAGGTGTTTATTGGAAATATATCTGCTTTCAAAACATGAAATGTACAAAAAATTTTGAAAAGTTGTCCTTAATTTTTCTGACTTACTGGTACATTTCTGTGAACCACAGGTAATCAATCATACCATCAGTCTCTCACACTTATTCATCTAATTTGAAAATAAAATATTCCTATTAGTGCTCAAATCTGCTGAAACCCATCTCTCTGCATTCTGTAACCGGAATGCTAATGCAAAATTTCTTTTTCTTCCTTCATTTTAATTTTTTTTCAGAGAAAGCAATATTTTGATAGCAGAGGAATATATTTACTGATAACTCATGTAGGACCACTCAAACACTGGCATTTCATGCTGTAGAGGATCACCATATCTTTGCCAAATTCTGCAACATATATCCATGTCCTTTAGATATGCTCTTTGCATCAATTTTCCATCCATGATTTACTTTTCATACCCTATCTATATAAATAAATGACTGACAGCAGAACTTTGACTAGTGTACATCCATACCACTTACAATCCATCCTACCAGGAAATTTGGTTGCCAGATATTATACTTAACTTTCTACCTACTAAGCATTCTTCTACTATCATCGAGATTACCTCTAAATTGGGACATATTTCTGCAGCTGTCTAATTTTATATGATGTCAGCATTTATGCTAGACTATTATAATCAGGACTAGAAATTTTCCTTCTCAGAAGAGAGAAGAGATGAATTGGCTGTAACAAATTCCTAAAAGATCCAATATCTCGAACAGCTTACCTCAGATATAGTTTCCCATCGTTTTGCTATCCACATTTAGCAAATGAGGCAGATGGAGAAAGAAGGTAATGCAGAGATCACCATGGAGATGTTTACATGAGTCAAACATAACATACACACTTAATATCTGTAGTAGATAGTTATGTGGTCTCCCATAATGTTAAGCAAAGCTTGGAACAGAAGAGAATATTTATGATTAGGAGAGAAAGCAGCATATTTTGGTAACTGTCTTAATTACTATTCTCTCATTGATAGGACAAATATCCAACATATAAGCTTAAGGATGGAAAGGTTTATTAATTCACAGTTACTGGAGATTTCAAGACATTGCCCTACTGTGTAGGGTCTGGAGGAGAGGCTGGGGCACTGCCATGTCCACGTTGATCTGCGCTATACCTCCAAGAGATGCCACCAGGTGTGCGGGGGGCGCGGCAAGGGGGCAGGAGGGCACATACTCTCAGTTGAATGGTTTGTGCTGCTCTTGCCCCACCCCTCATCCCTGCCCTGGTCCTCTGGCCCCACCCCTCAAGCCATGTGCTTAACAGGCCCATGATTTATATGAGACAACTAGATACAAGTAACAACATTCTGCCCCTGGACCCCCAAAATCTCATATACACCCCTTTCTGCAAAAGGGATTTTAGTCTATCTCTAAGACAGTGGTTCTCAACCTGTGGGTTGTTACCCCAGCGGGGCTTGAACAACCAAAACACAGGGGCCACCTAAAGTCAATGGAAAATATATGTTTAAACCTATGCTATGCCATGATGAAATGAAATTTATTACTAATTTATTGAAATTAGTAATAAATATTTCTCAAGATATTATTTTTTGGTTTGGGGTCACCGCAACATCAGGAACTGTATTGCAAGGTCACAGCATTAGAAAGGTTGAGAACCACTGCCCTAAGAGTTACCAAAGTCCCAACTGTTTCAGCATTGCTGAAAAGTCCAAGTCCCATACCTCCTCCAAGATCCAAGGCAAACTTTCAACTGTGTTCCCCTTTACAAATGAAAAGTTTAATACATCCCACATTCAAAGGCACAAAATAAACATTGCCATTCCAAAAAGTTTACACAGAAGGATTCAAACATTTGGGGCCAAAACAAGTCCAAATTCCAGCAGGGAAAACATTAAGTCCTACAGCTCCATGTGGAATATCTAAAGCAATCTGAGGCAAATTGTGAGCTCCATGTGGCTCTGCCTCTATGGCACTCTTGGTGGAAGTTCCCTTAGCTTCCTGATTAGTCTGGCTTTGCTCCCTCCTTGCAGTTTTTCTCAGATGACCCACATTCCTACCTTTTCCAAACTGTTGGAGTTTCCACAGATTAGTCTTCTCACAGCTTTACACATTGCCCTCTCAGAGGCCCACTGCCTGGACTCCCAGGAATTCTTCTGAAATTGAGGTAGAAGTCTTCTTAACCTGAGAACTCCTGCATTCTGCATGTACCTAAAACCAATGCCACGTGGATGATGTCAAGGTATAACACCAGCTGGAGAAGGAGCCAGGTAGTACTCTGACTCAGATTCCAAGAAACAAAATCTCCATGCCAGTGCCATTCTAAGATCTGGCGTGACAAACTTCTGGAAATGGTGTTGCTGCTGCCTCCATTATGGAACATGGGGCTCTGTCCTTTCTCTCCAGAACAAAGTCCCTCACTCTTACAATTCTGAGGCTGCAAAGGGCTAGGACCTGCACCTTCTGTGATGTCCTCAGGTCATCTTTTCTATTCTCCTGGTCTTAGCTCTATCTCTGTAGTCCACAGCCTTTCTGGCTCTTTCTTTCTGGCCAAATTAACATTTTAAATCCTTCTGCTGGCCTTTCTGCTCTTCATTCTCACCATAAATTTGGCTCAGAAACCCCAACAACAGCCATGCCAATATTTGACTGCTTTGAGATCTCCTTTGAAAGCCTAATTAGTCTACCCAGTTTAATTTCAGTCTCAAGCAAAGTCTGTGGACAAGGGCAAAATTCATCCAAAACACAAATCATCTGGAGCCCAACAACCATCGCAGTCCTTCTTCCCAGCAGAAACTTCCCCAGCCTGGTCTGAGCTCTGATCAGAATCTTTCAAACAGAACAGTTGAAGCTGTTCCAGCACTTCATTTGTAGGCAACTTCTCTGTTCCTTTCCTATTTTCCTCCCATAAGCCATTCCCAAAAGCTTGTAATCCACGCTCTCAGGTATAGCCACAGCAATGACCCCACTCCTGTGGTACTAAATTCTGTCTTAGTTATTCCTCTCTCTGTGCTGGGACAGATACCCAACACACAACCTTAGGGAAGGAAAGGTTTATTTAGCTCGCAGTTACTAGAGATTTCAAGACATTGGAGGAGAGGCTGAGGTGTTGCGCTGTACAGGATGATCCACTCAATACCTCCAAGAGAGACCATCATGTGGGGGAATGCATACTGTCAGGGTTCTGGCCCACCCCTTCAGCCCTGCCCTGGTCCTCTGACTATGCCCCTCAAACCACAGGCTTGACATCCCCATGATTTGCATGAGGCTTTGGGGAAGGACAACTAGATACAAACCACAATAGTAGCAGTTCAACCACAATCACTTATGCTCCTGGGTGTAATGAAAGGCTAATTTCTGCCCCCAAACTGGATTATTATCTAAGGGATAGAAGCAACTGAAATGTAAAATTACAGAACTGAATTTTAAGTTCAGAATCTCTGCAGAATACAGTGTCTTTCTCTTGAGGTTTGTATGGTTTATCCCATGACTTAATGACCAGTGAGCAAGGTCCAGCCAAAAAAACCTCAGTGGATTAAAGTGCTTGTCAGCAGGTGTAGGGGCCAGGGTTTCAATTCCTGGGCCTGCTGTATGGGCCCTTCACCCCGGAGTGCACTGAGATGACAATTGAGACAGGGCATGACGGCGACTGCCTATAATCCCAGGTCTTGGGAGGTGGTAAATAGGTAGACCATTAAGAGTCTGACCTGGGAGTGAGATGCTGAACGTCCTCCGCACCCTTCCCTACAATCTGAGAAAAAAAGACATGATCACACAAATGTTAAAAATCAAGTATTTCAGAAGAATGCATAGAAAAATGATGTAGTAGAAAAAAAGATATGCAGAGACATTTACCAGTAATAAATATTTCAGTCATGACTTCGAAAGTGTACAAACTAGATACTTATTATTAATAAAAAACATTATTAATATTACAATCAAAGGTTAAGAGTGAAATCTGTGTGCATTTAGGTAGTTAAGTATCAGATAGCATTTTAGAAATCGCCTTGAAAAATCCAAGAAATCTCCTAAGAAATATCACTTCGTCAAAATTTTAGGTTTAATTATAGAAAATACACACATATACATATTTAGAAACAATACAGAACAACAACACCAGGTTGACATATGTCTCTGTCTGCATCTCCTATTCCTATGGGAGAGGATAAAGCAAAATAAAAAGTAATAGAATTAAAGTATCATAAACGCTACAGTCAATTTTTCAGATGAGCATAAAATTAATGATGCACAATAAATCTTTTTACGCATAGAATATTTGTGCATACAACGTGGTCATTAATGCTAGTATTAAAGAACTTGGTGATAAAATGAATACTAAAAATACAAAAACTATCATGCAAAGCTAAAATACATCATAATTTGGCTTTTGTAAAGAATAGTAAACAGTGAAAAATGTATTTAGCGTTGCTTATCTGTAATATAAGAATGAAAGGAGCAATGATCATATTTTCATAGTCATAATCAACACCGGGCATAAATCTGAATATATCATATGCTGATATTTAAAGTTAGGAAACACAGTCAGGCTTCTAACTCCCTGACAGTGCTAAATCTCCAGAGGATGATCAAAAAGAGAGCTGGAGATTGTATATCAAAGGAAATCTCTGTGTGGCAAGCCATTTTTAAAATAAAAGAGCTTGGGAGTCTTGTTCTCATTAGTCACTGTTAATCAATCTGTTAGAGAGTAAATTAACAATAATCAAAACATGAAAGAGAAAACTAAGGTAAAAAATATATTTAAATGCAAACTTAAAAGTTCCTGAGAGCTGATGCACATAAGGTTAATGAGTTGATCCTTTATACTAGAAAACTCGTGTGCCTCTGGAAGTTTGTATTTCAAGGAAGAAAGAGTGTTGGTATGAAGTAAAAGAGTTTGCAAATTGCCACTTTCTTCAAGGATCATATTTGGGAGTCTACAGTGATCTCAGTTGACCTTAGTTACAGATTTTTCTTTGCCTCCTATTTGATACAAAATGAAGTGCTTTAAAATGGAGTTCTAATCGAGACATTTAAGCATCAAAGTGCCCATAGTAACAGAATTCTGTGTGCTGCAAGCATGTCGTTTGAATCAGCTTAAAGATATCAATCTCTTTATTTATTTATTTATTTATTTATTTATTTATTTATTTTTGAGGGTCCAGGGTTCAAACTCACGACCTTGCACTTGCCAGGCAGGCACTTCTGTCATGGAGCAATCTCCCCAGGCCCGCCTAATTTATATTTCATTTTGTCGTAGTGATCATTTCTAAAGTGATATCTTCTGGCTCTTTGATAATATCGTATAGTATTTTAATCCATAGTCATCCTAACATGTCACAGCATACAAAATGTCTTATAACTTAGATAATTTACCTTATAATGTAGTGTCCACCAATTAAGCTTCCATCGCCATATCCCCATCTTGCATGGCATCTAGAAACTTTCATTCTGTTCTCAAGGTCTAAATTATCAACCCTTTAAAATTCAATGTATGAAAAAGATGCTTTAGGCACTGCCTGGTGTTCAAGCAATTTGGTCTAAGAGCACTTATACCAGTTCTGGAATGGAATCAGAGAGATGGCCCCAGCCAACTTCACTCAGAGGATCTGCTGAATAGAGATCTGGGAAGGTCTTCATCTGAACATCCTTGTCAAAGTTTGGATCAATCGCTTTAATTGTTTTACTTCTTTTATGTCTTTTTAGTCCATACCCATGACCACTTTTTCATGAGACTTTGAGGCTTACAAAACTTACATCTGTTATAATGTGATCCGTCCTAGGATGGCTACAGATTTTTTAAATCTTCTTTCCTGAGACCTGGTAATCCCAAGGTCAAGATACGAAGCTCAGGGATGTACTACATGCACTCTAAGTGATATCTGAGTGAATTGCTGGCTGCCACTAATAATTTAATTATAAAGTGCCTCCTGTATAATACACTACAAACTGAGAACTTTTAAAAAATTATTGATATTAAGATATATATTATCAATGGTACTGAACTTACAATTATTCTCTTACTATTCTCATCTTTACAAATTTGCAAAACTATATAAATACTATAGAAACCATGCTTTACTGTTAGAATTTTATGATTTTTTAAAATTTTTTGTACAAGAGATTAAACTCAGGACTTTGTGCTTGCCAGGTAGGTATGTATGCCACTGAACTATATCCCTGGCCCAGACACTTATGATTTTTAAGGTAGTTAAGTTAGAATGATAGTGTGTGTGTGTGTGTGCGTGTGTGTGTGTATTTGTGTACGTCTTCCACCCGCCCTTCAGCCAATACAGCTTCCAGCACACACATACACCACTATGATCATAGCCAAGGAACATTCTGAATTGCTCAGCAATTATGTTCACTAGGTTAAGCAAATTAATAGATTTTCCACTTACAAGATTATAGTCTGTGTTAAGTACAATGAATGTAACCAGTGGAACAATGCTGAAAGAAATATTTTAGTTATTGAATTAGTGCTGAGGTAAAACAAACTAAGGTAAGTGATACTATTTTAAAATATTGAGTGAGGATTAAAAATTCTAAAGCTAGTTTAAAGCAATGGAAATTCTACTTTCATTTCATAATTCTACTTTCATTTCATTGCATAAGATAGACTGAATTATATCACTGTACCCCAGAAAGTTACAATAAATATCACAATAACTAAGCAAAACTGTAAAATGATTACAGAAGAATGAAAAGAACATAAAAATGATTATATTTGCATTCATTCTGGAAATACATGAATTGTCTAAATACAGAGGGAATTACATAGGTGGAGAGATACTTTCATCAGTTTCAGTACCAAGTTGCATAGCTCTTGATGACACAGAAAGAACTGGAGGAAACGTTTCATTCTGCAGTAAGAGGTGAACAGCAACCATCGGAAGTCACAGAGTTCCCAGTATCGTGAAAGTCAGAGATGCTAGCGAGTACATGCCTTGGCTGATGTGAAGTCTTTTTTGAGCAAGTGAGACATTCCCGTGAGGCTTCAAATGTTTGGAGGCAAATGAACTCTGCTTCTGAAATAATGATGACAGTGTTTCTAAACCACTTAAATTTGAATATTATGTCAAATATCATGAAAGCTATTAATGAAGTGATTTGATAAATTGATTGGTTTGTGGTCATTGGGGCTCTCTTTCTCCTTGTGTGTAAATATATGGGTATGTGTTTCTTTATTTTGGTATAAAAGTGCTTGAGACTTGGTGATTCATGAGGAGCAAAAACTCACGTGTTGAAATTCTGGAATCTCAGGAGTCCTCCATCAAGTCATTACCAGGTTCAGCTATTTGGTGCTAGGTGTAGTCCCTTAAAGGGAGAAATCTTATGGTTTGCCTAATGGCAAAAAGATCAGGGCAAGCAAAACTGAACACCACATTAATCCTCATTTATAAGGTACTGATTTCATTCATAAAGAAGAGCTCTCATAAACTTGTCCACTCTTAAAAATAGCTAGCTTTAATTGTACCGTATTGCTGGTATCTAGATTTTACAAGAAAGATAACATAGCCATAAGCCATATGGGGAAATTTAAAGATTGGTCATATATGAAAAATAGGAAACAACTTTGGACCCTATATACAAAATTATATTTCTCTGTATTTTACGCAAATTCTATAATAGAATTAATTTTATTTCCAATTTAATAGCGACAAACATTCGCTAGAAATTCATAACTCACCTTATCTATGTTACTGGGGTTATCGGCTGTGACATTAGCCCTTCAGG
Organism: Myocastor coypus; assembly: GCA_004027025.1. Lineage (NCBI taxonomy): Eukaryota > Metazoa > Chordata > Mammalia > Rodentia > Myocastoridae > Myocastor > Myocastor coypus. Next base: position 113,283 of record PVJA010001341.1, read on the forward strand.
TCGATTCCTATAGAGAGCTACGGAGAATACCAGAGGAGGATAGTCAACGACTTGTTGTTGAGATGTGAGAGTTTTGGAAAGTTAATCATGAACGTGCCATATCCATTCCATTCATAGATTAAGGCACTGTCGTGCTCACAACAGCACATGCTATACAAGGAGCTTCTGGTAGGCGGGACTGAGTAGCAGGCATGGGGTGTTCTTCCTCTGGTTCTGTTTCTGCGTCCAGTTCCTCATTCTCCTCTACCACATCTTTGCATTGCTGCAACCAGTTAAGGACAGGCTGAAACCTCTGAAACTTCAATCCCTGAAAATTCTTTTCTCACTTAGGTATTGCATGTTGACTGTACAGTGCCAGCAATGAAAACGTGACGGATGCAGCATCTTCTCACCAGGACAACACTCATTTCCTTGAACTGTCTTCTGTAACTGAAGGGATTCTGCTATTTAGTAGCAAGTAACCAAAGAGTAATTCGTCAGAGTAATTGTGTCTTGCAGATACAACCCTATGCTACCATGGAAAAAATGCCACTTCATGTCCTCTTTCATGCTCACTTCCTACAAAAAAGTATTAATTTTAGTTTACTGTGTTAGTTCACAGGTGCAGAAATATGAGTAATTATTTAGCAACTTTGGCCTGGCTTCTTCATTCTGTCACATTTTGTTTTTCAGTCATTTGACCTGGTGGCAGCTGTCAGATTAGAGTATCAGAGATGTCCCCATCATGAAATAACTTCTTAGAATCTGAACCATCTGGGTTGATTATGAAAATTTTACACTTTTGGGTAATAAAATCAACATACCTTCTCTAAATCAACCATATGTCTTAGTGCCTTAGAATATCTGTTGGCCAAATAAGAAGACACAGAAGAAAAACAGTGTAATCCCAACTGATTAATGATATAGTTAGTGAATTTGAACATTAAATCATTATATTATGTATAATGGTTTAGTTTGGAATATCTGCAAAGAATAATGCACAATAATCTATAACGGAGGAAGAGTTTGGAAAAACTCTCAATATCCTCACCTCGTTATGGAACAGCAGAATGGCCTCCACCTGCTTTACATCATCTATCTCTTAAAATGCTAATTTGTTTCAAAAACATATTCAGAAATAATGTGTAACTATATATTTTGGGCACTCATTTTGAAAAAAAATATTCACACATAAAATAGAACATCTTATTCTGCTTCTAAGACACTGAAATCATAGGAGAATACATACAGATAAAAGGGAAAATTTTCTATATTAGGTGAAAGCAAGAAGTCAATATTTAGTACTTTGGGGAAGTTGGCAATATCCCTTATGTTAGATTCATCCTTATGCCTGTATGAAGTATTAATTTTGAAGTACAAATAAATACCCAGAAACATGTTTAAGAGCATTATAGAAAAGGTAAAAACTGGAGGTGAAATGATTCTTGAAATAAAACGAGGGAAAGTAGCCAGTCTGATATATAACAGTGTTGCTCTGCCCTTGAAGAATTCCCACAGATACAAAGCTAAAGTGAAAGAAGATCTCAGGTAGCAGAAATAAATTTAATGAGCTGAGGATGGAGAGGTCAGATTTACCCTTGGTGTACTGTCAAGTGAACGTGAAATTTCTGTTTCATTTCTTTTTAATGTATAAACAAAGCAGGGGAAGATTGCACCTTTACTCCTAGCACTCAGGAAGCTGAGAGAAGGGTGTACCTGTGGGTTTAGGGCCCATCTGGACCACATAGTGAAATGTCTGAACAGCAATCCAAAACCAATACATATATTAATGAAAGCTATGTATAATGAAAGTTATAGACCTGAAATATGTAATACTTGAAGCCAAAACTTCAGCAGAACAGTTTTATACAGAATAATACAATGTGGGCAAAAATATTTGTGAATTCAAGGACAGAAGAATAGAAACATGGGCCCAGCGGATGGCTCAGTGGTCTGAAGCGCCTGCTTGAGGAAGCTTGGGCGGCTTCAGGGACCGCGGCTTGACCCCAGGCACCACATGCTGCGCCAGCCCTGCCCTCGGGGTGGGCTGAGCCGGCCAAAAGATGAGTGAATAAACAAACAAAGGTTCTGAAACAAGAAAAAAATAAATAAATAAAATAAAAAATTCTTAAAAAAAAAGAATAGAAACATATTCAGATATTTTTTAAAAACATTAGGTTAAGAAGTTAAAATCAGCTCCAATATATTGTGGAATACAAGCTCAATTGTAGAAATAAATATACCAGAAAATGATATTTAAGAAATAGTGACATAGTTTGCTAAGTCATAAAGCAATAACTTCAAAGTTTCTAGGATCTCTTCAAACTACAAACACAAAATATATAAACACAAGAAATGCTGAAATATAAAGTGAAAATAAGATCTTAAAACCAGTCAGAGAAAAGTTGTATTTTATTTTTTATACAATTGTAAAAGAAGGGTCCATAGGGTTTTAAGGGTCTCACTACTAGATTAGACCCATAGTGATCCTCCTGTTCATGCCCTCTCAAGAGCTGGGGTTACCGGTGTGCGCCACCATGCCATGTCACTTTTAGCAATTTTTTTTGGAAAGTTATATTCTAATGATGAATTATTGGCTGAATTGTGGTGAGAAAAAATGCTTGGTTTTATAATTATAAAATTACTTGAACTGTAATGTTTCAAATAAACTATTCCTGTCTTCAGTTCTTCCCTTTGAAGGAATTCCTTGTCATTTTTCCTTTGAAGCATGAATAAGGAAATACAGAACATTAAAAAAATATTTTAAAAGCACTTCCACATGAGAGCTTAAATTTTCACTGTTTCAAATGCTCGCGTTTGTGACAGCCCAGCATAACTCTGTTGATGATTTGCACTACGCCACCATCGATTATCCAGGACCCTAAAATCATTGCACAACAGAAAATATGAGCCACCAGATGCATAATACCACCACAGACTGCGGAATCTCTAGTTGATCTGACGTAGGAGTCAATGATCTGCACAGTTAACATAAGGAATCAGTGCTAATGTAAAACAATTACACTGCTGAACTAAGTTAGAATATATATATATATATATATATATATATATATATATATATATATATATTAGAATATATATATGCCAAACAGCATTATAGAGTAGGCAAAATTTGGTAGATGACTGGAACATTATGCTAGAAATATAGTGACTTTTGTCATATAATAGTGAAAAAAATGTCAAAAATCTATCCCCTTTTATTACGTTTTGCATTGCTAGGTCAAAAATATTGATAACCACAACGGAAAGAAGGAAATTACTTATTTTCATCATGGTTTTCGTTCATGCCTGGTTTGAGTTCATGTTCAACTGGCTCCTAAGGCAGAAATCATGGTGGAAAGTGTTGGCCAAAGAATGCAGGTCACCTCACAGACTGGGAACCAGACAAAGGGACTACAACAACACAGAAAGTCACCAGGGACCACACATATTATCCGAGGTCGCTCCAGCAAAACCTATGCAGACACATTAAGAAGTACGTGCTTAAAAAAAAAAAAAAAAGAAGTACGTGCTTCTCATGGCAATTCCACCTACATTTCACACCATCAGGTATTATAAAGAAACACATAATTCACAAACTTATGAATAGTAGTAAATTGACTTCCAAATAAAATACAAAATTGTAAGAAGCAGGCCTTGCTAGACTGGCCAATAAAATGGGTTCTCCTTGCTCTTTCCAACATTTCTACAACTTGTCTTATACAATTCAAAGTTCAAGATTATTATTATTAAAAGTCAGAAAATCACAGTTGTGTCTCGTCCAGAGTAGTAGCTCTTTGCAATTTGCCTCTTTTTGCCTCATTTTCTAATAAGTTTTCTTTGTGTTACTGAGGCTCTGCCATGCATAGCACTAAATATTTCAAGTACTTAAGAAATTCTTTTCTTTCCACATTATTACTTGATCTTTGCTAGTCAGTCTTTTTTCCCTTTTGAAACGTATATAAAAGTTAGCAAAATTATATATATATATATATATATATATATATATATATATATATATATATTATTCAGGAAGGAAGATATTTGAAAATTGTTTCAATATGTTGGTTAGGTGAATTACTATGTGAATATCATTTTCTAAAATATAATACTCAGTAATGCAGCATAGTTCAGTTTTATTTTTAACTAATTCTACTGGAAGGACTGGAATGAATGTATAGAATGTACAAACTAAAGTACCTAAAAGTAAAATTATGGTGAAAAAATATTTTTTATTGATTTCCACATATCTGTCAAATACACCTCCCAAAATAAAACACTTTGTAGATATTTGTCATATATATATGATATATAGATATTTATCATATATATGGCATTGAATATATACACACACACACACACACACATATATATATATATATATATATATATATATATATATATCAATGTTCAGCAGAATATTGGAGCAAAAAAGCGTATTTATGTAGAAGTGAAAGTATTGTGGAGCCAATTCTCAAAGCACAACTGTAGGGTTTTCTTAGCCAATTAAGAAAACAATGTCCTTTCGATAACAAATATTTAACCCCAATCATTATGGGAGTATCTTTGAAAATGAAGGCCGAAATGTGCTCTCTCACACTTGTGTGCTAAGCACTCATACACACTCTCTCGCACACAAATCGATTCTTGTTTGCTTGTGGACTAGATCTTAGTCCTATGCGCAAAGCACCCAAGGATACAGGGGGATCCAAGCAGCTAAATGGCATGTTAGAGAAGACTTGTTGGAACCTGGCTGTCTACTGACTGAACTGCCAAAGCATATTTACCCTGAAGAATCCATTATTGAATTTTTAAAATCCAACATGATAAAAAACAGATGCTTTTCTTTCCTACCTTTTTGTAATTGAGATTGTTTGTTAGGCTTCCCTAAATTATATCACAGGCAATAAAAATTGATTCTAAGTAAAGTCATTATCTTTTTAAATGAGAGTTCCATAGCTAAAGCATTAAGATATTTGCAAGACAAAGCAATTTTCAGAAAAAGATTCATTTTAGCTAAATAGAGCCAAAACAGAAACTATATTCAGCCTCAAAACTATTACACTTTAGCATTTCTCTAAAGGACTTTTCAAAGCCATACAGAATTTTCTGTGTTATACTTGATTTCAATAACTGTGGAATGTTTATTAAAATATCACATATGCATGACTCTTAAAAGTTGGAATCATATAAATTAATATATATTTGCCAATCCATATAAGAAAGTTTGTGGCAAATTTACGAACATAATTAAATATTAAGCTGTTTTGTGCATACATCATAAAGAATCATTATATTCTATAAAATAATTAGTATTAGATATTCATGGGGTATGTCATTCCAAATGTTACAGAGCTATTTTATAGTCCTGTAGGTGTCCTGGCCTCAAACTCTGGACGTCCCAGTATTTTCAAATACACTACAAGAAAATATTCCTACTCTCTGAGCAAGCTATTCAATGGAGAGAAAACAAGTAATATATCAATAGGCAGATAGCAGACAGACAGACAGGCAGGCAGGCAGGCAGGCAGGCAGGCTGGCCAATCACATCTCAGTGGACTGAACTCACATTTCAGCTGATCATTGTTTTTGCCCTTCGAAGGCAAATATGTTTGAAAAGTTAGTGTGGCAGTTAACTTTAACTGTGTACTTGACTGGTTTGGAACTGTAAAGGAGATGGTTAAAACACCTAACTAAGTCAGAGTAGAAGGCTTTGTTGTCATGTAGATATAAAATGTCTTTCACATTCTCATATTTCAAGTCTAGTCCTTTTGGCAGGCATGGGTACTGGTGGTATCCCTTGAAAAGTTTATTTTCATCGTGCCTCTTCCTCTTCCTCTTTCTACCACCTGATCTCCAACCAACGAATTGTTTTAATCCACCATGCCATTCTGAGTCACTCTTGCTGCCGTGGAGACAGTGGACCGTGGAACCTACTGGAATTGTCAACACACATCAACTTCACCTCCTCTGACTTGGTTGGTTTAAACACTTTGTTTCAGTAAACCAGAAGGTGAAGGCAGAACATGGTAATTAGAATGTGGCCTTTGGGACACCACCTGGTATGTGGCTCAAAGGCCTTGGGAATTAGTTTCAGTAAGATTTTGGAATGATTTGGAGAAGTAGACTGGAGAAACCTGGCCTGCTATGAGAAGTGCTCAGTGTATACCCATCCTATGCGGGCACTAAACTCCAGAGTGGATGTGGCCTCAGACGTGTGCAGAGCTCACCTCTCACTGGAAGGCTGGAGGGAGATAGACCTTAGTGGGTCCACCACCCTGATTGCTTCTGTCCCTCCCCTTCTGCTTCCTGACCACCGTGGTAGGAATAGCTTTCCTCTTCTAGGTCTTTCTGCCATCCCTTTCTGCCTCAGATTCAAAACATATGGCAGATTTAACTTAGAGTACTATGAGGCGAAGGAAGCCTGTGCCCCTTTAGGTTGTATCAAGTACTGTGTCCCCAAATGAAGAAAGCATTTAAGATAATAATTGATTTCATTATAGCAGCAAATAGCATGCCCATTTTTAGGGCCATCAAGATAGCTCAGTGGACTAAACACCTGCTTAGGCAAGCATAGAGATTGAAGTTCCACTCCCTGGTACAGTATGTTGCTCTGGCCCTGCTCATGCCACCTGGCCTGCTGGCTGGCAATTGAGTCTGAGCTGCAGAGTGAGACCCTGTACCAAATACATTAAAAAGAGAAGCCCGCTTTTGAAAATCTTACCTGAAATGGTAGGCTTGCTCAAATTGTACGAATTTTTGTGTTGTCTTTTCATGTAATATAATTTGAAATATAAACATTCTCCATATATGCAGGAGATACAGTTCAGCAGCACAGTGCCTGCCTGGCAAGCACCAGGTTATGAGTTAATTTCCCAGTACCAAAAATAAAAAAAAAAATTAAAATAAAAAATATTAGTACTCTATATAAAGATGAATTAAGATCAATGTTACTATAGTAAACATTACATTTTCTAGTTTTTAACTTTTTTAAAAAATGTATTTAGGGACCAAGGAGATAGCTCAGGGAGATAACTACTTGGCTGGCAGGCACAAAGTCTTGAGTTCAATCCCTGGCATCACCAAAAGAAAAAAAAAAGTATTTGTTTTGGTTTTTGTTGTTTGAAAACCAGGTCTTTCATGGAAATTAAACAGCTTCACCCAAGGCATGGCTCAACTCAGGAGACCTTTGAGAACATAGAGAATTAATAGACAACAAGCACACACAACTGAACAGAAAATATGAAGACCCACCAAACATACAGAGGTTCATGAAAATAATCTGTGTTTCAGAAACAACTGTTTTGTTGTGGTTTCTGTATTTAGTTCAGGGTCTACCACCTCTCACTATATAGACTAGACTCACAGTGATCCTCCCGTTTTCAGCCTCCCAAGTGCTGACCTAACAGGTACACACCACCGTGGCTAGTCTCAGTTACCTTCTCAGCACCCACCAGGGGCGGGCTAGCACAGCACAGGGAGGATCAAACCCCAGCTGAGGCACTCTGCTCAGGCAGGCATTTCAGTTCGTTAAGCTATCAGCCAGCCAGTCAGAAATTTTAACTATCTTAAAAATAGCCTCAGCACGTGATCTACATTCCTGGAGTTGAGTGTTAAAATACACCTAGAATCAGTAATTCTTTCCTTGACTCTATACTTAGGGCCTCTTCATAGATTCCATTTTATTCCTTAAGCAGTTTATCCTGCCCTTTCTCCACTCATCAGAGGACTCATTGAGTTGACTTAAGCCTCTTCGGTTTTAGGTGAACCTTAATGTGTGTGAAATTTTTATGTTCGTGAATTCACTTAGGAATTACATTTTCATATAGCTTAAGAACTATGTTTTACCAATCATCTTGAAAGAGCCTTGAATCTCTGTGCTGTTTTTTCAGTACTTATTAATGCCATAGCAGTAAAGGAAACACTGGAAAGGTTTGATAGTTTTGGATCTCTTCTTAAATGAACCAAATAATAACTCCCAAAGGAAAACTAGTGCAATTGGATATGTAATTTTTTCTTATTTTAGCTTAATCTCCTTATAGTGGCTTTAGTTGCATGCACATCTCTCAAATTCTTAAGAAAAATATGTTTATAAAATGTGTTGTGTGGGCCCGGCAGGATGGCTCAGTGGTCTAAAGCGCCTGCTTAGGAAAGCCTAGGCGGCTGCAGGGACCACGGTTCAACCCCCGGCATCACATGCTGCGCCAGCCCTGCCCACAGGGCAGGCTGAGCTGGCCATAAAAATAAATAAATAAACAAACAAAAGTTCTGAAACTAGAAAAGAAATTTTTAAAAAATTAAAAAAAAATAAAAATTAAAAAAAATGTGTTGTGTACAGTAGACACTCACTATTTCCTGGATTGATCTTTCAGACTCTTTTTCATGGTTTTTCAAAACATTAATCTAAATTATTTATGGAGGAGTTCTTGCTATAGAGCAGGATTCTGTGGTAGTCTACAGTACTGTACATGTGTTTATATGTGGAGTTTTTAGGGTTTTTATGATCTTTGTCTAAAGCATTAAAATGTATTAGAAAATTAAAAGGATATTAAGGCAAAAGAAAATACACTGTTTATTAGCATGTAGTTGTTTAGAAGATAAATCCATACTGCACCATATGGTGTACATATGTTATTAAAATCACTTAGGTTTATAAGTTTAGAAAGTTGTTAAGAACATTAGAAGTGTTTTTACAAGTGTGGGAATGGTTTATACGAGTGTGGTAAGGGTTTCTATGAAGTCTTATAATATACAAATACTAAAATAAATATAACGTTGCTAGGTTGCTGATCTTCACTCATTGCGACAGGGTCTATAGCATAATCTCCACTATTAAGTGAGAGGCCACTGTATCGGTGTAGTCTCACACGTGGCTTAAAGATCCTCACGTAGTTATCAAGTCATAATTTCAACTGAACCTAATAGCTATAGAGGGACAAATACTTGGGGACGGTAAGCCATGATCCCATCTATCCAGTCAGTGTTACACGATCGTGGTCCTCTGACAGGAAATTCTACAGGAAGACCTTCAGTAATTGTTTTATGCTAGTGTTTTCCTTTATGCATACGACTGAGAAAATCTAAATTCAGTATAAATTAATAACGGGGTATCTTTAATAGGTATCTGAAAATGTAATTAAGAGAAAAGCTAGGATTTTTAAAATAAAAATCTGCATCAAAATGCACATTAGTGGTCATTACAAAATGCAAGCTAAACACAAAAGTGGCTCATTAGTAGAGACCTGATTCGTGTGCAGTTTAGTTTCTATCTCTATTCAATAAATGCTTATATTCAAAATGTATGGCTTAATCAAGTACAATTCTTGCATCTGAGAATTCCCTGAATAAAATACACAATCACTACTACAAGTCATCCAAAGGCAGTTTAAAAATCAATATCTTCTCATCGATTGTTTCCACATAAAACAATACTGTTCCTTATTGCAATGAAATATCCACGTGTCACAGCATGAGAATGATTATTGTTAACTCATCCAAGGGAGTTTTCCCATTTTTTGTAAATCAAACTATGAGAAAGCCTTCCCTCAATACTGGCAAAGCAGTTCAATGATAGTTGTGAATACATTACATCAAAAACTATATGTCAGTCTATTTAGTTTGTATTTTCACAAAAGACCCTCAGAGTTTTGTGATCCTTCTTATTGTTTTTATGCTTTTATTTTCTATTTCAATTCTATCCGAAGTGTATCACATGCTAATTCAGTTACTGAGTTTAATCCTTCAGGAAGAATTGATGTGCTCAGTGGGAAGGAAGAAACCACATTTTTTAACTCCATTGATCAAAAGTAAACAAAAAGCTTTAGAAACAGGAAAGTCTTTATAAAGATGTCTGAAAATTATTTCTGAGGACATATCCTATGAAAAATAATAGGCCCTGTAGAGGCAGGTTCACAGCTACTACAATGGAAGGGAAGACAATTCCAGAAATGAGATGTGAAATTCAACTTAAATACTAAAATTAATTTAAAGGAACACAAAAGAAAAATGTCTTTCATAGAACACAGTGACAGAAACGCCCCTTTTTCAGGAGTATCATTAATGAGGATTTGGGAGATAGCTCCGAGACATAAGCACCTACCTGGCAAGCACAAGGAACAGATTTTGATCCCTGGCCCAGGGATGACTTGCTGGCCCCTTAACTGGTCAGGTGCTACACACCTATAATCCCAGCACTTAAGAGTTTAAGACAGGAGGATTCCTGCCAGCTTGAGCGTGCCCTGGGAGCTGCAAAAGTGAGCAAAAGGTCAGTGGGGACTGAAAAGCGAGATCCTGTCCACAATAAATAAATAAATAAATAAATGAGAGAATAAAAACACTAATGGACATTTAAAGTGATCACATGTTTTAATTCCAAAGTTCACGCTGAAATTTAGCTATGCTTTGTTAGTATATATTGGAATCAATGTTAAATGGTATGTGTGAAATAAACATGATTTCTTATGGATTTATTATCTTTTAGAAAAAGGATAAAATGTATAAATGTTTATACTATAGCAAAGGAAAACTGAGAACTTGGAGTCCAACATAGGTTTATTCTAGGTTCAACTTGGGGGCTGTCATTTACTAACTGTATGTAATTGGAAGATTAAACCTGCCTTCTTTGCTTCACTATGGTAAAATCTTTGATGTGAGCAGAGTAATAATGAGTTTAGATATTGGTATTACTATGAGTATTTCTGAGATTATTTTATATAATAAAAATTCTCAGAGTTATAACATTATATATTGAATAAATAGATATTTTAGTTTATTAAAATATTCATAAAATGGAGAGAAAAATGTAGCAAATATTACTCAGTGGCCATTTTTTTTTTTTTTTTGGTGGTACCAGGGATCAAACTAAGGACCTTGCACCTGCCAGGCAAGCACTTATTCCACTGAGCTGTCTCCCTGGCCCTCAGTGGCCTTTTTATAATGATTTCAGAAGTATCTAATTGTAAATATTTCTGCTAGTTAAAATCACCTGCCATATAATAATGATATGGGTACAGGCTGTCAATGCTAAGTTAGGTCGAGGGAATCCCTGTTCTTTAAGCTTATGTCACTGAAAAATCATGCAAGTAAAGATAAAGTTGTTAAAGAAAGATATGGAAAATACAGCCTAGAAAAATATTCATTTGAGGCTTATTTTACAAAGAATAAAATGTAACTTTGCAAATACAAAAGTAATGTGCAATGTTCTGAGCAGTGAATGAATAGGAAAATATAAATAGAGAGGAAAGGAATATGACTTCAATTGAGAATTTGTTGTACTGGAAGAGGATGCACAGTTTTGTAGCAGCTAGCAGAAGGTGCATTTTTAAAAGTGGAGTGAGGAAATTAGAATTTTCAGATAATCCTCTCTGATGTCCAAGCATTGTATAATAATAAGAAAGCTAAGACATGTATATTTAGTGTCACATTCTCTTTACTAGAATCAAATAAGCAAATTATAACCCTCACCAAAAAGAAACTAAAAAGAAAAACATATTGTAAAATATATCTGAAGAAAAGCTTCTCCTAAATGTCTGCTTCACAGTCTAAACAATTACTTTATAAAGAACACAAAGTATAAAATCATTTTTCTTTTGCTGTTTAAATATTTTATTAATTTCAATGAGAAAGAAATAGCAATGAGAATTTTGTAACAGGTTAGGAGGATAGTTACAATAACTAACACATTGCATATTGTTGTCCTGATAGCAGTTTTCAGAGTACAAGATGCAGACATGGTATCTTTTCTAAACACCATTAGTTCAAATCTATCTTCTCATTGAATTAAGAGAAAGTAGCCCTATATATAGTTCAATAGTCCATAAAATAGGAGGTTATCAGCAGAACTGGCAATGTCGAAAGCTGCTGACTTAAGTCCAACCTTGAAGAAAAGAGAAATTAAACTGCACAAGCAAAACTTTATAATGAAACTTAGAAGGCAAGTAATTGGCACAGATGTTTTGTTGCCTGTTGTGAGTACACTAAAAAGTGTTTATCTTACTGTAAGCAAGTATAAGGCCAAAGTGAGACTCATCTTCGTAGGAACATGACTATTCTGTGAAATGGAAGGAAGGCACAGTCATGCTTGGTTCCTGCCTCTTTCTATTTTTTAAATATCCATGTAAGTAGGACCAACCGCATAGCTCAGCAGATTAAAGCACGCCCCAGCGCACGCTGAGACAGTGATTCAGACAGGGCACGGTGGTACACGCCTGTAATCTCAGTGCTTGGGAGGCTGAAAACAGGAGGATGACGAAAGGTCTGTTCTGTGTAGTGAGATGCAGTAGACTCTGTACTAAATACATATATAAAAAAAAAAAAAAAGAAAAAAAAGTCTTCTCAAGACTTAAAAATATCTAAAAGGCCCTTAGATAGAAACTTTGGAAAGTATCTCTGACTGTAGGTTCACAATTATGAACTCTTTCAGCCTGAAGAATCCAGAGTGGTCATTGTCCGTGGTTGCCTCATGGTAGTTCGGGCTGCTAATTCAGAGGGGGTAAATTATAGACAGGTGAATTAGATAGAACTATTACAGGCAGTCAGATAGGGACAGACCCTCAAAGACAATATGGACGACAAGGTGACTTTGCAACTTTGGAAGAGACAGAGCCATACTGTGGGCCAGACTTCAAGACAAAAGAGTAAACAAATGCAGCCACACAGTTCCCTAGGGATGGGTATCCATGGTTGATATTCTAAATAGGTATCAACTGACTTAAAGATCAATAATGTGTAATAGCAGTGAGTTATCAGCAGATCTGGCAATGTCAGAAGCTGTTGAGTCGTTTACAACTCAGCATATTTTTATGGCTTTACTTTTTATACCTAATGGTTAGACTTTTCTACTGGATGGTTAAGACCAAGATCAAGGAAGAACTATGTAAGAAAAGTATAAGTTTTGTATCTGACAAGGTGAGTCAAATTCACTCAAGATTTACCTTCAAACCATGTACAGCTGTTTCTACAGATCTTTAGACAGTGTCAGCCCTCTGGATGGGTCATGGTCATTGCTTGACCAGTTTGCTCTCTGTGAAAGCCTGAGAGAATGTTTTCTCTCTAGATGACTCTCCTTAGGCATCATCTATCCCTTTCCTCTGTGTCCCTATAATCTCCTTGAACAGAAAATTTGGGACACCACTGAGTTAAAGGCTGTTACAGTGCAGGCTCATTTGTCCTTGAAGAGCTAGGCACCTACAATATTTGGATGGCAGTGGAATACTCATCTCTGATAAAAGAAAACAAAAAAGAGGAATATGAATAAAGGACCATCTTGTAGTGAAAAATATACATATATGTGCGAGTGTGTGTGTCTGTGTGTGTATATGTATACAACATAGGATAGATATACAGCTACTTTCTCTTGATTGAATGAGATTTATTCTAAGTGTTTAAACAAGATATCTCTGCATCTTGTACTTTGAATAGCTACTGTGCCTATTTTGAAACCATCACGTTGTTATTTCTTCATCACTAAAATTAATAAAAATACATAAAAAACAATGAAAAGAAAAAAAAAAGTACACACATAACACATACACACAAACACAATTGCCTTAAAATAGCCCAAATGAGTCACTAGCCCAATCTCCCAACAGGAGGAGACCCTGTCCTGGGTTCATAGCTGCTTGCTATGTTCCTTGCTTCCCCATTTGGTACTGGGCTTAGTCAGTTTTACCTGAGCAATGGTGCTTATAATCTAATTGTTGACCACAGCTTTGTTCCACCTTGTGCTCACCTAAGCGAGTTGCCATATTCTCCACCAACTGAACCCACCGCACTGCATGCATTTATTCTATAAAATGTCCCTGGAAGAGACAGATTCCCAGAGACAACCTGCTCAGACCCTCCTTCTGTCACTCTCTTGTACAGAAGCTTTCTTTCTCCCCAACAAATGGGTTCTGCTCACAAAAATAAATAAATAAATAAATAAATAAATAAATAAATAAATAAATAAATAAAAATATCCATGTGAGAAAGCTTCAAACAGTTCAAATAGAACACAGTTTCTGCTGAATTAAGGAGACAGATGGGAGTTTGCGCTGTTACAGTGGACAGAATTGGTGAAACAGTGTGTCACAGAGGAAGGAGACACGGCGTAGGACTCTAAGAGATGTGGAGAGCTTTTCTCACAGGAACTCACATGGCTACAGATTAGGAAACTTAAAGTACGTGTTGTGGGACTAAGAGTGCAAGAAAAACATAAAAACTCACTAGTTTTAGGAAACTTTAGGTAAAAAGCTCAAAATAAAGTAGATAGATTGATGACCAGTGGATGACCAAAGAATAGGATCGCTGTCTAAGGACAAAGAGCTGTGTTTTATTCCTTATGTATCTGCAGAGTCATAACCCACACTCTGATAACAAAAATAATCATAATATACTTATGCAACGAAACAGTTTTTCTTTGTATTTTATTAAATATAGGAGTTTTCAGCTATACAGACCCTCGCACTTACCTTTGAATTCAGCGGGGAGTTGCTGTTGAAGCCCAGTTCTTACGGAAAATGGATGTTCTTCTAGGACTGTGAAAACACAAAATGGTTATGAACCAATGATGTCAAGGTCTGTGGGGAAACCCAGCAAGGCCAGTCTGTTCAGCCTCTTCTTACTCTCTCCATGAAATATTTCTTTCACTTGGATCTAAGGTTACACGTTTCTGGAATAACAGTCCGGGCAGGCTTTTCAGACAACAAAGGCTCAATAAGATTTTATGACCAGCTCTCACACTGAAAACTCGAGGTCAGCCTGACCTACTCGTTTAAGAATTTTCCATTTCATTCACTTCATAGTGCTTTGGGGCATCATTTTCTGAGCCCTCCCCACAAAGTTTAATGATGAAAATTACACACAAGAGTGTGTTGACCCCAGAATAAAATTTTGCTTAACACGGTAGAAGTTGAGTTTGAAAGCATCAAGAAAATCTGCATACAGTAATTCATGTTGTGCCAGAATTAAACTAAATGTACTGCAGAGAAGAAAGCATAATTCAGACTACTTATACTAATATGTCATCTGCAACATCTCCTATTCAGTAAACAAGAAAACAATCATCAGATGCACTTATAATCAAATAGCATGAGAAATCATGCCATGGCTTTTGAGTGTAATGCGCCAAGTTGTTCCCATGAGATGACAAGGACTTGTCAGCTGCTATAAATATGAACAAGGCCACTCAGAAATAGATGCACGTACTGGCTCTAGGAGATATAAGAATAAATTAAATGGAAGTTACAGAGTGCAAGATTAAAACAGATAAAATGAACAATTTCCAGAATTCAACAGAGGTTCAATTGTAAACCAGAAAATGCAAGATCAGTACAACAAACAAAGAATAGCACTTCAATATCACAACGCAAAGGTTAAAATGAACCTACTTTTAGAAGGGTCCAGTTTATTCATATAGGACTGGCTCTACTTGCCCTGTCATGATCAGAATCTCTGAATTTTCAACTGCCTTAGAGAAAGTGATGTAGTAATACTGCTACTTGTATATATTTTACAAATTAGCACATCTCAATATAAAATGCTGCATAGTTATTAAATCAGATTGTTTGGAAAATAATGGGAAGATAATTGCTCTGCACATACCTAGTACAAATTTAAGTTTTAGTTAAATCGTTTTTACTTGCTAGTGTTGCCTGCAGATATAGAGTCCAACTACAAGAATATCTATGCTAGTGACCTTGAAGTACAATAGCATCATGTAAATTTATTTAGAGAACCAACCTCAATGAACACAAAGAAAATATAATAATTATGCTGGCAAAAATGTGTATTAAGAATTATCTGAAGCATTTCATTGTTGTTTCTGTTTTTATTTTTTCAAACTCGTGATTGAACACAGGCCCTTGTGCTTGACAGGCAAGCGTTTATTCTACTGAGCTATCCCCCCAACCCTTCTGAAGCATTTTAAAAACAAGTATTTTGAAATTTTGTTGGCCTTCTGAATAGTAACACATAAATCATAAAAGTAAAACAAAATAAAATTAGAAACAGAAAAATCCACTTTAAGCATACAAAGACCATGAGTCATCCAGATGGCTGACACTGACAAAAGTTCTACAAAATGCTGTACATAGATTCAAGGTAAATCCTGATGACATTTGAGTGACTTTGTCAGATACAAAAGTTACATGTTTTGTCACATAGGTCATACTTCGTCTTGGCCTTAAGCATCCAGGAGAAAAGTTTAACCACAGGCATAAAAAGTAAAGCCAGATTAGTATGCTGAGCTGTGAAAGGCTCACGTCAACAGCTTCTGACATTGCCAGTTGTGCTGATAACCTGTTACTATTATGGAATGTTGGACTATACATACAACTACTTTCTCTCAGTTCAATTAGAAGGAATATTTGTACCAATAGTCTTTAGAAAACTTCTATTTACATCTTGTACTTTGAACAACTAGTATAAAGACAACAATAAGCATTGTATTGATTATTGTGGTTGTCCTACTGACAGGTTGTGAAACAGTCTCATTGATATTTCTTTCTTGTTGAAATTTTTTTTTCAATTTTTTATTGTTTAAATTCAACAATGGTTATATTACATATTTTCATCATCAGATCAGTTTAGATTAATACATATAGGTATCTAAGATTGATCAAACAATTAAACATTAACCTTTCTAAATCCACATTACTTTTTTTTTTCTTTTCCCCCTTCTTTTCTTTGATAGTTGACATATTGCATATTGTCCTCACAATCATTTTACAGAGTGCCATGTGTGAGCATGACCCACCTCCCTATTGATGTTGCATAGAAAAAAGAAAAAAAAAAAAAA